>VXBO01014699.1:466554-491556 GCA_013400135.1 Rhinoptilus africanus
CTCATCACTGACCTCCAGCTAGACTCCACGCCCCTAATCACAACCCTCTGAGCTCTGTCCTTCAACCAGTTTTCTATCCACCTCACTGTCCATTCATCTAACCCACTCTTCCTAAGCTTCCCTATGAGGATGCTGTGGGAGACCGTGTCAAACGCCTTGCTGAAGTCAAGGTAGACCACATCGACCGCTCTCCCCTCATCCATCCATCCAGTCACACCATCATAGAAGGCGATCAGATTAGTCAGGCATGATTTCCCCTTGGTGAATCCATGCTGAGTACTTCTGATGGCCTTCTTTTCCTCCATATGCTTTGAGAAATAGTACATAGGTAAAATAATAGTGGCTTACAGCATGGAGCTTAATCGGAATAAGAAAGCCAAACAATTTTTCCATACTTTTGTAGGGAAGCATTCGCTTTTCTAAGCAGGAAACACAGTCCTACATAGGTCAGTGTGCCCTTTTCTAAGGGAAAACAGTCCCATCAAAAAAAAAAAAAAGTAAAGCTACCTCAGATCAGAGGCAAGTTAGACCAAGTCAACAGATCTATTTTATTTTCCACTTGTCTGAGGAAGGAAAAAACAAAGGAGAAAATGCTACTGGCTCAGGAGCCACACATGAATCTCTACAGTCCACAAAACCAGATCTTTTTTTAATCCCTGCATTGACCAATCTCTTCTTTTATTCATTTAAACATAGGCCACTTAAAAAAAAAAAGAGATCCGATAATTCCCATTTGATTAATTTACAAGTGGAGTGAACTTTTATAGAAGGAAAGCAAAAGAAGACATTTTCTGTAAAATGGGTATAATGGAAGAAAAAGGAGCTAATGCAAAGTATCACCAAAGCACATGAAAAGAGAATTCCGTGAACTGAAATCAAATTAAAATGACATTGTGCAATCAGGAATTCAGAATGGCTAACACATTTTATTTTAAGAAAGACAATGGATAAAATCATAGAATCATAGAATGGTTTGGGTTGGAAGGGACCTTCAAGATCATCTTGTTCCAACCCCCTGCCCTGGGCAGGGACACCTTCCACTAGACCAGGCTGCTCAAAGCCCCATCCAGCCTGGCCTTGAACACTTCCAGGGATGGGGCATCCACAACTTCTCTGGGCAACCTGGTCCAGTGGCTCACCACCATTATCTTAAAAAATTTCTTCCCTATGTCCAATCTAAATCACTCCTCTTTCAGTTTAAAACCATTGTCCCTCACCCTGTCACTACAGGCCTTGGTGAAAAGACTCTCTCCATCTTTCTTATAAGCCCCCCTTATATATTGAAACGTGATAAAGTCTCCCAGAGCCTTCTCTTCTCCAGGCTGAACAATTCCAACTCTCTCAGCCTGTCCTCACGGGAGAGGTGTTCCAGCCCTCTGACCATCTTCGTGGCCCTCCTCTGGAGTTGTTCTAACAGGTCCATGTCTTGTACTGGGGACCTATTTTGCATCAGCTGCACCTCTTCTATGGTCTAATCAAGCTTAAATTCTTCCCAAGGAAAATAATTTCAACAGGGGAGGGAAGTACCAAACAGAGAAGATCCTGAATTGAGAGGGAGCTTGTGAAGCTGTAGGTTACAGAGCTGAATCTGTTCAGATCAGCCATCTGTATCACAAGGACTTTCAAGGAGGCACTTCTGGACTTCGGTATCAAAAATCTGCCCGTGTGCCTTTTTTGGGGGAGGAGAAGAGTCTGCCTCTATGTAACATGACCAAGGTTAAATACACTGTTCGCATCAAAAATTGATCTCTGGCTCCAGTGAATCACCGAACTGCTCTATAAATGGGGAAACTACATCTCTCCCAGCACCCTTTAAAAGAAAGTACCAGACACTGTGTTTTTGTGAGGTGTTGCTGCCAGTCCGTTAAGCAGCCGCTGAAGATGCCCACCAGACCAAGGTCTTCACATGCTTAGGCAGAGAACCCCATCTGCATCTAGTCCTGTGAGCGAAGGTGAGAGCTGCACAAGCGCATGGAGACAAAAGGCACCACTGTCCCTACCCACAGAAGGAAAACTATGCATCAAGGATAACGCCAAGGGTTAAAACTCTTGCTTGATAATCAGCATCAACAACCTACAAGTATTTTGGTCAGCTGGTCTGTCATAAAATCAGGGCTGAGACTCTTGAGCACAGCAAGCTGGAGAGACACGCACTTCCCTGGCTGCACAACGCTGTCCTACAGAAAACAAAGAGCAGTTTAATTTACCAGTAATCTTTGTGTGATCGGGTGAGCTGCCAGCTGAACCTGGAATCTGCTAAGCTTGCTTTCACACGAGTATTTTTTGCTCCCAGCATTATATTTAATATATTTTGGAAGCATAAAGATAAAGAAATGTTCACTGCATTTTGTTCAGCCATTTCAGGCTTTCCACCATTCAAACAGCAGCAGCAGAATTTTAATGACTGGGAAACTGCAGCAGTGCCGTAACAGAAAATGGTAATGCAGCAAATTGCTGCTTCTGTGAGTTTCCTTCCCTGTACCTCTGATCTTCTAAATCTTCTACAGTGCCAGTACAGATTTCTTTAAAATACAGCTTCTAGCAGAGATTAATTAAATAAAAAAATAAAAAAAAAAAAAAAAAGGCTTGAGAACAACTTCTTATTCAAGTTCCATAGTTACAATACCTGGGAAAGATCTAACCAAAAGCGGAATTCCCAAATAGCTCCCACTGTCATCTGACAATATGATTTCTTTCTTTACTTCCTTCTTTTTAACTAAAATGCCTTTGCATTTTAAAATAGACACGTGTTCACTGTACCCTCCTGCCAAACATGCCTTCTGGGTAGCAATGAAATGTATAATTGAGATCTTCAAAACATTAGAAGGCAAATTCAGTGTCTTTTAAAATGGCTACAGGGACTGAGATAACACAAATCAATTCATTTTACACCAAGACACACTTTTGCACACATGCGTTCAATATGCAGCACATGACCCCTCGTAAGCCTGGGGGGTTTATTCCCCAAATAATGCTTCCTAGGTTTTCAGAGAAGGCATTTCCAAAGCTTTAAGATGAAGTTCACAATTGTACTGTGGATGAGACTGGTCAAATGTTAGGACTTCAAACTTTTTACTGATGGCAGATATTTGAGGATAGATTTGTAGGCAACTGTGTTGGTCCAAGGAAGAGTTGACTTTCTCCTCTCATTTTGTTCATTAGTCGTTAGTGGAGCTGGATTGACTGTCCTTTGAGATTCATTCCCCCATTTACAATTTAAGCCTTCTCGCAGGAGACTGACAGGAAGCACTGTATCCATATTGCTACCTTCTTACAGTTGTATTCTTCTTCACTTATCAGTGCTCACCACTGACGTTTATTTATTCACCCCTCACGCTGAGGAGCACATTATTTAGTCACTCACCACTGCTCAGAGAAAAGTCATCGATAAAACTATGTCTCACAAGGGGTGACAAAGCTAAAAATTCAAGGTGCTGCTGCCAGCTCTGTCGAAGCACTGCAGAATTGCAAACACCAACAATCCTCCTGATCACCACTTCTTGTGATCACTAAATGCCCCAAAAGTTTCCAAGCAAAGACAGTATTAATTCACTACAGCTCATTTCATCTCCCTATCTTCACATCCATACGAACAGCCCATGATTCATGATTTGGAATTAAGCTCAGCAGACAGTAAGTGGTGTCTTTCATCTGGCTGACCCAGTAAAAACACAGCAAGTCTCCTGCTTCCCATGCTCAGCTGCCTTCTGATTCCTCCTCCTCCTCCTGCCAACCAAGCAGACAGCACTACTCCGAATTTCCACTCCCCTCCCATCTTAATCTCCTTGTTTCTCTTTAATATTTCTCCATTCGTATTGTCTCTCTTCCTCCATGATTACAGGACTGAAGGAGCACATAAGAAAAACTCAGATAAGAAAATTCATGGAACTGAGCTAAGCCACTTCAATATTATTTTTGCACAGGCTTTTCTCTGCGGGAGAGATCTTTATTTTTTTATGTAAAGAAGAAAAGAGGGATGGAGAAATAATAAGCAATCAGATTTTGGAAAGCTTCCAAGAGCAGAAATGTCAGGAGAACTACTGCAGATGTAGTAGCCTGCACATTTCAATCAGGAATATAAATAATGGCTACAAAATCCATTTAAAGTGGCTGCACACAACACTCGGATAAGAAATTGCTTCCTTTTTGTTTATTAGGCCTTTACCCCAGCAGCAGTTTGAAATTATCACCCTCTGACGGAGGCCTTCACTCAGGAGGACAGGGCTCTGTCATGAAAGATGTGCCCTACAGAGCTGGGATGCCCCTGCCTGGCCACTTCAACTTCTCTCCCTCCTGCTCTTGCAGACTCCTCTCCCACCCTGATGGCCATTCTGGGAGTCTCATGCCTCTACATCCTCAGTTTCTCCCCTCTCCTCTTCCTTTCCCCCCTCCCTTTCTTAGCCCTCCTCTTGGGAGTCAATGAACTGCAGGACATGGATACTCATTTAGTCTCTCTCGAGACTTAGGGTTCCTCTTTTTCCTCTAGGAGGGTTTTTCTGGTTGCACCCCCGATAGTGCATACTAAGGCAACCCCACCTGCATCCGCTTTGTTCTGCTGGAGGAACGGGAGGAAAAGAGAAACAGGGTGCCATCAGCATGGACGGCAAAGCAACGGACAGATTAAATCCTTCTGGGGACTGCGGCGTTATACACAAACACAGAAAGTAAGAGATTATTGATGTCTGTGTGCTTTAGTTTCTGGTGTATGACCACCTTATTCAGGCTATCTGAATTATGTACAGCGATTAGGACAAAAAAAATCAAGTCTGTACAGGACAGACTCCGCATTACCATTTTAAAGATTTACAGTTAATACAGGAGAATCCTAAAAGTGAACGATCGTTGTACAGCAACAGAATGCAAGAGACACAATTAATAAGGCAATGACCTCTCACCCCTTCCACTTCCCTCCCCAGATTTCCTAAGGGTGGATCCAAAGAAACATCCTCATGATTTCAGCCTGGAAGATGCTGCGCTTGATGCTGGACCAATGCCCACTGAAACGTATCAGTCCAGCAAGCCCCTCACCACAGTCCTGGGCTCTCCAGATCCCCAGAGAGGTCAACACAGACACCTGGCTGCACGTGGCTTCTTATGTGATCATTGCCTATTTGGGTTTTTTATGTTGTTATCTTTTTCCCCACCAATGGCTTTAAAACAAAAGGCATCCCCTCTGTTAATGTAATAATGTGCCTGTGCCTTTATAAGCCAACTGGAATCTTTTTACTCGTTAGCCCATTTATGAGAAAATGAGAGAGCTTTAATCCCAAGGCACCTCTGTCAGTCAGGATGCTGTCACCAGTCTTAAAGCAAAAAGCCCCCTCCCCTCAGACACCGCAAACCAAAAGGAAAAGTTGCTTTGAACATATTCCTGTACTCAGCAAAACAAAGCCTGCATTAAGAAATGGCAGCACCATCCAAAAATCATTTCTTCGTGGAATCATTCTAATCCCAGGAAGCCCAGCAATAGCCATCTGTTTTCTAAGTGACTTTCTCAGCAACAACCACTTGCCGACATCAGCCATCTCAGGTCTGTGCCTGTCTCTTGTAATCCGAGTGTATCTCCAGAATGATCAGTGCTTCACAACTGCCAAATCAGGAGAGTGTTGAATCGGTGTTACAATCCAAAATGCCTGCTTGCTATAAAACTGTGTTTTAGGAATGGATATCAATTCTGGTCGGAAATTAATGAAAAAGAAAGCTGAATGGTTCCTTCTCAGTGGCCAGTCCGGCCCGAACCACAACAGGGTGTTAAGTCTCTTGACCTTCCTCTACCTTGTGAACCAAGACTGTCAAAGAGGCCAACGTCGCCACTGCCACAGCCAACTCCCTTCATCGAAGCTGTTAAGCTCGTCAAGGAACTACATCAAGCATTTGCTTTTGTTTTCTTTTACCCCTAGATACTCGGTGGAGGAGGAACTGCTTTTTCGTATGCCTCACCCCATCTCCTGTCCCTCCTATCAAACAGGCCACATGGGACAGGCTGGGATGACAACTCGTGGAGCCAGTTGCCTTCCCTCACCACAAGCCATCTCACTTCTACTTCAGTGACTCATCCAGGGCAATCGTATAAATAGGAATTCTCCAGCTTTTCTGCAAGTCACATTTTATTTTTCATGCTCTTCATTTTCACCAGCAGTTGCTGAGTATGCTAGCTAGTTCTTACAGCCAGCTTGACACATGAGATGTGAGAAGACAGGGAGCCACAAAACTTATCAGAGATAACAGGCTTGAAAAACTGCAGGTTGAAAGAAACCTTGCAAAAGAGATCACTGCCTTATAGACCCCATGAATCACACTTTGCAGTTTTGGTGAACAATAGGGCTTTAATTCCGTTGGAAACTGGGGAACTGCAGTATGTCTCTTTTTCCGATCATAGGTAGGTTCAGAACTGAAGGTCAATTCTGAAAGGAGGCGCACAACCCTAATTTCCCAGAAGAAAACCAGTTTGAGAAATAAACAACTTCTTGCATTGACATTAACTATAAATAGCTCAGGGAGGCAAAGCAGTACCAGGGCTGTTAGTGAGCATCTCTGAAGTTCAGAAAGCAGGTGGCTAAAAGTGACATTTGGAAACAGATAGGCAATTTCTTCCCATTTAGCTGTCATTTACAGGAAGAGGGAATATAAAAGTATGACCTAATTTGGTTATTTACCCCATAAAAAGATGTATCATTGACAACACATAAACTTGTTATGTTTAACAGCATGTAAGAGTGATCCATCCTTGTGACAACTGTCTTTTAAAACAAAGCTTCACACACAAAAAAAGAGACAAGATGGACAGCATTTATGTTTCTATTTGATTCCCAACTCCTGTAATAAAATTAATGTTCCAAAGGCCATAACAGTAAAATTCAGTGATAATTTTAACTGGTTTTGCCTCTTACCTGCACCTTGAAATAAAGGTTTCAGTTGGGAAAGGTTTCAGGCTGACTCCTAGTCTAAATTTTCCTGCTAGAAATGGCATCTAAGGGTCATACATTGTATTTTAACACTTTTAAAAGGTGGAATGTAAAATTAGGAACTGATATCACTGATGACCTTAGGTTTCACCATTTTCCTTTACTAAAACAGCACTGATCATTAAGTTCACCTTCAAAACAAATGAAAACACATTATGCAACCCATGGTGTTAACATCTATGCTATTATAAAAGATTATTAATGCAGTTTTGTTCCTCTCTAATGGTTTCTCACTTCCTGTCCTTTCAAGGAGACTACATGGACAGCTTTATAACTAATACAGGACCTGTTCATTGCATTTCTTCACTTCCACCTCAAAACCCACCAAGTCAAATTTCTCCATCATGCAATTTAAGAAACAGAAGTTCATCATTAGAAAGGCTCATTTCCTAAAGAAAGTGGGTTGCTAACGTCCTTCTTTGTATCACACCAAGGACTTTATAAAAGGAGTACACAAATGAGAAATAACTATCAAATAAAAAAAGAAAGATTAGACCACCCATTTTCAGCGTGGTGTTTTCTAACAAGCTGTATGTACAGCACCACCAGCAAACCCAACACTAAATTGCTTGCTGTTCACTTTAGAAAAATGTTCTCACTGCAGTTTCTCTTGTTCCCTCATAATGCATTAAAGCATGTGGTCATAAATGAAAGAATATTCCTAGGGAGAAATTAATGTCCAGAAATATGGAGTAGAAGAATTTTGGTTCTCTGTAAAATTTACTGATGAATGCAGACACATCAGCAAACTGATACAGCAACCGCCTCTCTGCAGTAATTCTGGCAGTGCTTAAACTCAGCTTCCCACTGGAGAACTTGCTGCATCACTGGTCAGAATCCTCCCAGCTGAAAAGCTACAGTTTAAGTGAACTCCCTGCTTGCCACTAATGCCAGGTTAACAGTTGGACCTGATGACCATAAAGGACTCTTCCAACCTCAACAATTCTATGATAATCCTTCACATCTCCCTGCTCCCCTATACCCACCAAAGGGGGGGAACACCTTTCTTTGAAACACGCAGTGAGCCCACTGTGCTCAATTCCAGATGTTCCAGCTGCAGAAACTTGTGTGCTAGGGATTTAAATAGCATTCTAAAAGTTAAGAACCACAAATAAGCAAGTAAGAGGAAAAAGGGATGTGCTGTGATGTTCGTGGCATGGGCACTCCGATTAATTCTGTCTCAGCAACAGTTTTAGCATCAACCTATCAGGAAAATGAGCGTGTACACGGTATCCACAGTGCTCTGGAAAGCAAAGCTTTGTCAATGCCAGACAGGCAGGTATTTTCCAACTTCAGTAGACAAAAAGTGGTTACACAGTGAAGTACAATATTTCTTCTCTCATTATTTACACATACATGTTTCCAGTGCATTCAAGATGAACTTTTAGACTGTGATCACTGAAAAAATACAAGTTGTCTCCCTTTTCTGTTCTCGACAGCACAAATGTTTCTCTTCATCAGATTTCTCTGCTCTGAAAGGCAATGCAATCAGATGCTGAGCAGTAAAATGTGATTATTCCGTCAGGCCATGAATTGCACTGTGCACAGGAGCTCACAGTGAAACAACTGTATTCCTGTTTAGAGGAACATCTGATGTTCAAAAGCACTGAACACACAGGAACACCTATGAGCTACCTAGTGCTCGGACCCAAAGCTAAGTAATATTTAAGTTCTTTCATTGAATGAGGAGTCTAATTTCAGCATCCAAGATGTTTAATTCAGCATTAACCTCCAAACTTTGGGATTCCAGTTTGGTTTGTTCATAAATAGAGCAAGTGACGTTACCCCCATCTTTACCAGGCAGTTGCTCACATCTCCATCTGCGTGGCGCAGGCTTCTGGGCTAACCTAGCAGGGCTCCTAAAAATCAGAAATAAACCAGGCAGAGCGCAGGCGGGTTCCTGTGCAAAACCTGCCTGCACTACACACCTACGGCACCTGCCAGCGCCGTTCATCTTCCATGGTCATGATCACCATCGAATACAAAGGGAGAAAACTAAGGATGAAACAGAAGCCACCAGCCACGCAAGGTGAAGGCGGCTAACTGAGACATTGAGCTGCTCTGGACAGTGACACCTGCAGCAATTACAAAAACTACTGTCTCTCACTGATTGAACACTAATGGCTGATACCACCAATTCAGTTTCATTACCTTAAATCTATGACATTAAACAAGGACACCTAGCCATGGAAAGCGTGGTCTACCTAATTAATACAAATTGAGCTGGAGAATGAGAATCAGGCCCGTGGCTTCCTGGTACCTGGTAGAGCTATGCCAGGGAAATAAAGCTTGGCCACAGGTAGGACTGTTAATGTTTAACTTTCTAAAACTAAAAGAAACTTTTTGTCAGTCTCTTGTTGAATCTTGCTTAAAGAACTGTCTATAACTCCATATGTCTACTACTCATAAGTCTTCCATACTGGAGAAGAAAAGTAGCACAAGTAATAAAATACATGCCTTTGGAAACAGAGGGATAAAATAAAATATTAGCCGAGAAAAGCTCTGAACAGCTGGTGTTTATTGTTTTAATCACCACCTTCTAACATGTGGAGGAGGATGCGGCCGTTCATTCTGCAGCATCCCCAGGTATAAAGTGTCCCTTGCTAGACAGTCACACAGTTTGGAAGCACTCTGAAGATTTCACAGTTCTAAAATGAAATGTAACATTTGCACAGTGAGGACACATCTATCTGCAAGGGGCAAACTCTGGATTTCCTTTAGGCTAGTTGGTCCACTCTGCCCTCCTGCCCGTTCCCCCAGGTCAGTTAGCTGACACAAGATATACTTTTGGTGAAGAATGATATCTGAGAGTGTAATTTCTCAAAACAGCTAATGCTACCCCTTTATGTCACGGGAATATAAGAATTCCCTACTCCACTGCAAGTGTGAGCAGAAGCTATATGCAGTTGACTGTAAAGTTATGTGAAATCTTTCGATCTCGCATTTTCCATAGGTTCTTCCACTCAATTTTTTCCTTGCTTCTTTTTTGTAAAGTTGCTCTTGACTTTTTGCACAAGTTTTAAGTGATCTCAAGTACTGTACTGGTGCTCAATGGAAGAATACATTTTGGCTCCTGTGCACTGTCACTTTCTTTAGTCTCTTTTTTCCTACAACTTACTTCTTCATAGCTTCTGTCTTTGTTCTTCCCATTCTTGCATCGCATTTATTTTATTAAATTATCTCTCTTTCCATTTTCACTTTTCAGCAGACGGTGAAAAAAAGTTTGCGAGAACTTTAGTTTTAAATGTACTACTGCTATTTTAGGGGTGCTTTGGCAAAAAACCTCTGAATTGATGAAATTTTTCGTGAACCTCTGTTCTCTCTGCGGGAACATTTTTATGTCCTGTCATCATAATGTTGCATAATGAGCAGTCAGAGAACATCAGGTGGACATGGAGGAATCCTGCCTGCAGTGGTGAGCTGCACGGAGGGCTCCGGCTGACCTTACAGAGCTCGGCCCATGGCTTTTCTATCTGACAATCAAGAAGAATCTTGTGGGAATTCACTTGCTCACAGAAAAAGGGTATTGTTAATGTCAGAACAGGAAACATTTGTTGAAGAAAAATTTGTAGAAGACTCAGATAAAAGAAATGGCAACATTTTACAATATATCCAGAAGAAGAGGCTTTTCTTCTCATTCTCTTTCATTACTATTGCAAAGCCTTCCTCTCCATGGCATGTACTGACAGCTCACCTCCCAGTTTACTCCATTCCAAACGAACCAGTAACACAACCCAGAACTGGACCTGGCAGCCTGTTAGCACGGCACTCAAGCAGAAGCTTAAAATGTCATCTATATTCAGCAGGGGAGGGAGCAGCAGCTTTTCACAGAAACAACTCTGTTGGAAAAGATTTAAGGAAACCTAATAGAATAGCAAAGGAGATCTTTATCTACAGTCTAATCAGCTTAATTACAGTACTGTAGGGCTGCTTTATCCTACTGTCTGGCAGGTGATCCCCCACGTAAGAATGTGCCACTTCCCATCACATCAGAGCATAACTGTCCTCTCACTGCTGAATGGGCCAAGACGATGAAGTAGGTTGGGAAGGAGATAGCACAACACATGCTCCTTCGCCTGCTGCACAAACAGCAGCAGCCAGCATCTCTGCTCACAGCCTGCGCCCTCCAGGAACCCCCAACAGGTATCACTTCTTCTGAAACCCAAAAGAAATGTACCTTATAAGCTCAAACTACCTAGGAGAGAAATCTCTGTATTACACAAATACATCTAGATTCATCTCGCCTAACTGAAACTGGAAATGTCATCCTACAGACCCTCACATTTACGGGAAAAAAAAAAATCTCCAAAAAAAAGGTCTCCAGACTACAATTCAAGTCTCAGGAGAGCTGAATCACTCCCTGGAGATGATTCTTTCTCTCTCTGGGGACTATAAAAGGAGCCCGGGGCAACTCAGCACACATTTCTGCAGGAGGGACTTCAGTGTGACTGTTCACAGTAATTATGAGTGACCACATTTAAGTCTATCAAGTCTTATGAACTCCCTTCTTGAGAAATGCACAATAATGAAAAATACAGCCAGGGAGTCTAAACAGTTTCAGCATTGCTAATGAATAGAAAGTTAAGGTTTGAAAGAATTCCTTAATATTCTTTCTTTTCCTTTTGTATTCTAAACAAAAATACAGAGCAATACATTGCAGTGGCAAACACAGCAATACAAAACAAAACACAGAACACATTTAAATGTAGAAACACAAAAGCCATTAAAGAATACAAATGAATAGCTACAACGTATTCACACACGGCTTTCAAAATGGAAACTGACCAGTAACGTTCTCAAAAAAAGGCAAAGTGACAGTTGCAGCGCATTGCCCAAGGCACAGCTGGTTGGAGTATTTTTTATAGAAGTGGAAGACCTCTGCTCGTATTCTTCCTGACAGCCGCTCCAGTCCCTACCTGGGGTCCAGTACTTAAAAGGTGCAGCGCGACACTCCCTCTCAGAAAAGGCTTGTCTCATTTTCATTAAGAACTGAGATAAAAAGTAGATTTATAGGCATTTGAATGTACATACGAATGTATCTCCTGATTCAAAATCAGTCTCTGTTTTTTTTCCGTTTCAATGGATGAGGACTCTGTGGTATACCTTACCGTCGAGCTGTGGAAAAAATACACAGCCACACTCATAAAATGACAAACGTAATGGCACCAAACACAACTTTTTCAGGGTTTCCTTTTTTATAGGATGATTATGTATGGTAGACTAAAAAATCAAGAAAGTGTGTTCCCCCCATTCTAACAAATAGTCTTTTTTTCTCTTTACCCACCCCCTCTCAAAATCATTTCTCTGGATTTTGCCTTTTTAAAGTTAGGGCAAGACAAATGCATTATTTTCAAAATTTCTTACACAAGCCCAAAAGCTGGTGATTCTCACATATAAGAGATGAGTAAATAAAAAAGATTGTACTCATTTGACAGTTTGTCACTGCAGCAGAAACTAGCAAGAGTTATCCAGCTAACAGAAAGCAGGCATTAAGAGTTCAGTGACAGTCAGAAATTATTAGAAAAGCCCAAATTTCTTATTTTAGAATTTAATAACAAATACTTGCTATTTTCTTTAACAATTACCACAGTGTGAGATTTGCTTTTGCTATATATATTATTTTCATCGATTCTAATGAAAACCACAACAAATACTGCAGTAAAGTGACTAGTCTGGGAGAAAACATCCTGGTTTTAGCAAAAGTGACAGTAATTTTGACTTCAGTTGAAACTGTCCTGTAGCTCCTTTCCATCTTTTGAGGGACTCCAAGAACTCTGAATATTGAAAAGTCTATAAATGCCTAATAAATACATGTATTTAGACTTCCCTGCACCCCATATGAAGTAAGCAAGTAGACTGCTTTAAAATACAGTCTGGCTTTCTCTTTGCAAACAGGGACACAAAGCAAGACTCCATTCCAGCCACTTACAGTGAAGGTAACACATGACAGGGTATATTCTTGGAACTGAACAAACTTTTCATCTTCTGGCTATTTTTTAGAGATACTGGATAGAACAAACAAACAGGAATCTTAATTTTATCAGCGTCTATTAACTCTCTAGCCTTCATATCTTGAGAGTTAAAGTCAAATAAAAGTGACTTTTACCTCATCTCAATAAAAACATGCAACAAACAGGTCTGTTCTGGTATCTTTGCCTTTCAAGACATGGTAGATTTGGCGCCTACAGCATTTTCCATTCTCCACAACACATCTGGGCTCTTCCAGAAGCTATCATACCAGTTGAAGAGTAACTTGAAACTTATGGCTACTGTGAGAGAAAAATAAGTGCAATATTTTGTCTTTCTTGCTACTTCATTCCTGGGAGTCCAGCATTCACTGTGTCATCCCACAGTGGCAATATTCCACACTAGAGCACTATTTAATCTGAAAATTTCTTTCCTGTTTTGTGTAATTCCTAAGGTTTTTTTCTGATGCCGTCATCCTAGATCCTTATTTCAGTACAAGAACCTGCTGGCATGGGCAACAGAGGCTGAAGACATCCACAGCTTAATGCATTTCACAAGGGAAAATTCATCATTGCTGAAATAACATCCCTCCTTCAAAATCCTATTAGGCTTCTTGTCACAATTCACGTACCATTGACAGGTCTAACTGTGAGCAAGGGTCAGATTTAGACCTAAACTTTAAATAAATTCTGCATAAACAAAAAGGGCTACCTGCACAGACACCATTGGCAATTGAAGGTGACAAATTATCTCTGCAAAAAGAAGTAGCTTGAGGTCAGAATCTTACCACCGTAAAAATAATCACCACGGTTTTGCTTTTCAACAGAAAAATTGTTCATTTCTATGCATATCCCTTGTCAAGATAAGATTCTATATTTTAAAAAATCATAAAAATTTCAACACAAACCTTATAATTCTGCAGATACTTAGATACTTTCTAATATTTAGAAACAGTAAAAAGTATTTAGCAAGGAAATGCATCTTAATTACAGGCATTATGGAATGTTCACGTGTAAGGAAGATTGATGTGGAAAAATCCACTGATAACTGATTTTCTGTAGTATCAGACAGTAAAAAATACTGGGCAAGCAAGTGTGAAGAGCTGCAAAGATGCCGATTGCTGTGGTGGCTGATCCCACCTGGCAGCCAAGCACCCACCCAGCTGCTCACTCCTTCCGTCCCCAGTGGGATGTGGGTGAACAGAGGAAGAATGAGAAACCTTGTGGGTGGAACTAAAGACAGGGAAATCACTTATCAAGTACTGCTGCAGGAGAAACAGCCGCAATTTGGGGATACTTAATTTATTGTCATTTAGCATAAATATGTAATTAATGATTCACGTATTGGGAAACAAACAAAAAGGACAAATATTTATTTAGGGAAAAAAACCTCTCTCTCTCTTACCAGCCTCAACTCCAGACCCCCCTCCTTGCCCCTCCCTGGTCTCCACTCCCTGTGGTATCACCGCAGGTTACCCTCAGTCCCTTGGGCGAGGTGATGAGCGGTGCAGGAGGGGTCAGGGCACAGCAGTCTGTCTCAGCCACTCTCTGCTTCCCGCTCTTCTCTTCCACTCCCCTTCCTTCTTGTTTCCTCCACTCCAGCATGGTCCTCCCCAGGCCGCAGTCCCTGCAGGGGTGTACCCGCTCCACATGGGCTCATCTGTATGACGCACAGATGCTGTGGAGCACCTCCTTCTGCTCTGGCCTCGTCCTTCCTTTTGGTTCCTTTTGTCTTTCTTCTCTCCATATTTTTGCCCTTTCTTAAATACGTTTTTGCAGAGGTGCCACCAGGTTGGCTGGCAGGCTCAGCTGTGTCCTGAGGTGGCTCCATGGGGGAGCTGGCTGGGACAGGCTGTGTCGAGCAGAGGGCAGCCCCCGGCCTCTTCTCACAGAGCTCATCCCTGAAGCCCCCCTCTACCAAAAGCCATACAACTGCGAAAGGTGAAAAACAGACCAATGACTTAAAACACTGGAATAAGGCTCTTGTAATTGCAAATAGGAAGCACAGAGGGCAGTTTTGAAACACATGCTGCATTCCTGACAATGCAAAATACTTACCTTGGCAAAAGCAATGCAATAGAAAAAGTAATAAAAATAGTTAAATGAGAAAAATAGGATAAAAATGCATTTCCTCAGGTTTCTCAAATTAAGCACTGATGCGAGACTTGCACAAACCTGCAGTTTAGCACAGTCTTACTCCCCACCACTTACTGTCAGCGGCAACACATCTACTGTTTTTAAAAGGTGCAAAAGTGGATCTTCAGCATGTAAAGAAAAGCAGCAGTGGGAAGCTTGCACTGCCAGCACCACACATCTTAAAAGAAAAAAAAAAAATACTCACAAAATTCCATATTCAAGAGACTCGGGAATATTTCCAAAAAGGAAGTTATTAATCTGCAACCAATTGCTTATGGCTGCATTCGTATAACCTTAAAACATCTGGATTTCTCAGAAAGCAGTGGTGAAATTAGAACTGCTTATTGTATTGATATTTAACAGGAGAAGAATTAGTATTTTCCTCTGAAAAAAAGATTTCGAAAAGCGTTTCCAATTCTTAGATTTCTACTGATAATATTTAAAAAAAAATAGAGAGATGTTATGTAATTTGATATTCCATCATTAAAACCTTCCTGTATGGTGCTATTTCTTAGCTTTATCTTTATACTTGTTTTGTTTATTATATAGGTAATAGCAGAAAAAGAACTCTGGATAAATGCTGTTGATGGATTCGGTCATCTGTTTCTGAGGATCTATTTAGGAAAATTGTAAAGTTTTGAGAAACCGCATCTAAAAAAAAAAAGATTTTCCAGTCAGGGCTTCTTTTCCCCCCTCCCAATTCCAATTTTATCTTGCAGCTTCCAATTACTATGCTCACCTAGAAAGCGAGGGAAAAGCCCCACAAAGGTTTTGTTACTTATGTCTCTGCACATCATGGGGTGGATTGGCCACAAACCTTTAGGCCCCCCAGGGTACTTCTTTCAGACAGCTTATTTTCCTGGTTCTTGTGGAGTGCAAAGCCCATATGAGCCACGGCCGTACGTGGTATTTGCATACACCACGTGGTGGTGTTTTGGAGAAAATCAAAGGATGGCAAAATGCACTGATTTTGAAACTCTTCTTGCTATTTATTGCAAATAAAGCAAAGAACAACTGTGGGAAACTTTTCCTGCAATAACCTAATCATCCAATAAATCTGATGCAGTCAAGCTATGTTCTGTTTGACAGTATTTGACGTGAGTTATCAAAGGCATGAAACAAACGTGAAAACACTCCAAAGTATTGTTTGAAAATGGCAACAGAAGAGTTCAGGTATTGAACTAGAGCTACTTTACCTAGCAATAAAGCAAACTCCAGAGGATTTCAGTGGTCAGGTGATTCACGTTCGTACGAACTTGAAAATAATTTCTCCCATAAAAACAAAGTCTTAGTAAAATCCCTGTTGCTTATCTTTCCCGCACACATCTCAATCTAACAATTCATCTCCAAACTGAATTAGATGCTAATTACACACTCCTGCAGAACACAATTCTGTTACACATTTTGGTTATCAATCAGGATGCTTGTAGACCCAGTAAATCCCTCCACTCAAAGTGCGCTTCAATAGCGCACAACTTTCTACACGTTTTCCCAAAGGCCAGAGTACTGAGGGCAGCTGTAGGAGTGGAGACAGAGGTAGGCAGATCCACCACCGCTGGGCATTGCGCATCCAACCACACAACTCAGGCGAGGCCTTTCAAGCCAACAGAGAGGTTCAAGTTCTGATCAGAGACATACTGGGAGGCTACAACATACCTTACAGCATGTTTGTAGCTCTTTGTTCCTCAGCGTTCAGTGGCTCCTCCTCTGCCTGGCTCGACTAATAACAATATACCAAATTTACTTTAAAAACCCCCTATCACAGCTGGACTGAGCAGTATGTTTAAGAACAATGATCTGATCCCAATTTCTCACTGCGTTCAGCCATAGGCTCTTGGAGTTTGTTTCATCACCTCTTGTCAGTGACTTCAAAACTGAAGAGCGGCTGATATGAACATACACCTTACATGCAGAGTTACGACTGCAAAACAAAAGGCATATAGGAAAATGACACCATGAAAGTACCACAGTGCTGACCAACCTCAACCGCGGCAACACAAACAAAGCTATAAAACACGTGCGGAGACAAAGGCGTGTGCTCAGTGATACGTTATGCCAGCCAGGACCAGGCAGATCTGCAAAATTCCAGCTTCTTTCCACCACTGACTGGAGGGTTTAAGGACTTATCTCCAAGATAACTCCTCCTCCTTACCTTTTGCCAGGAGATCAGCTCTACCACAAGTCCCAGCTGGGAGCACAGCAAGGTCATCAGCTCTTTCCTAATGGCCACATCAAATAATGAGCTCAGCCCAGCCCTAATTATTCAATATACGCACAGCTTTGTTATGACAACCAGCTCACACATACGTGTGCTTCAAACACCAGAGAATGTGAAATGCATCTCAAGTGCACACATACGCAAGCTTGGCTTTGCTGAGGTAGAGGATGAGATCATAAATCTAACATCATTTTCATCTCCTCTTTGAAGAGAAATTTCCTTTCTTGGCTAGTTCTACTTATTCAGTGCGGAAGAGTCACCAAGTTTAAAAGCAGGATGACTCATACTTGTTTAGAGGTTTATAAATTACCTGCAGTTAAGGAAGATGTTAGGAAAAAATGTCAGGAAGCTTTAAATACTGTTCTTTGAAGGTGCAGCGAAGTGATAGCAATGTATTAATTTCTGAGAGCAGCTAGCTGAGTATTAAAATCAAAGTGACTTGGCTTTTCCCTTCATCATTTTATCAGTGTACACCACTTCCTAACAAAGATCTTTTAAATATAAACCAGAGAGTTTTATAAAGCAACTTGCAATGTTTAAAGAAATAGAAAACCTATATGGACTGGATACGCAACTTGGGCTGACAGGGCTATGGGATTGGTGTAATTATGCCCAAATTACCCAGAGGAAGGTTGTTTCTTAGTCCTGTCAGTATAATTAGAGGAGCCAAATTTATCTACCACACACAGTGATACATTCATTAACGTCGTTTTTTTTGCTCTGCTTAACTTGCTTGGGTACCAAGGGCAGAAGACGAAAGTTGTATCATACCATCCACTACCAGCTGCTCTTGGTCTGTGCTGGTTTGTACTCAGCATGGTCCCAACAACCCACAGAAGAGAAGACAGACAAAGAAATAAATAAATTTTTATGCCATGTGGAAGTAGTCTTGCTAAGGCTTACTCCAAACCATCTTTTCCTAGCCCCTAGAAAAGAAGGCAGCGTAAAGCAAATGCACCCCAAGATAAATCTCCTCCCCCCCTGCCCTTCATAAAAGCCAAGTAAAGACAAACTAATCAGAGGATAATTAGTTACAATTTGCACAATTTTGTCACTATAAGGAAAAGAACTTTTTCTCAAGATTAAAGGGACTGGAAAGCACTACGTAAAACCTTTCTTGACTTTTTCTTCTCAGGGGAATTTTGCAAAGCTTTCTTACAGTACTTCATGCAAGGATCTGATTATGCATTTTAATTTATTTTCTCTGTAATTAGTCTAAAAAGCTGGGTCATATGAATATTTAAGCTACTTTAATTTGAGCAAATCTTCTACAAGGATAGACAATATATGAGTTGGAATTTGGGGCACTGAACTCAGTAGAATCACAGAATCATAGGGTTGGAAGGGACCTCTGGAGATCATCTAGTCCAACCCCTCTGCCAGAGCAGGGCCACCTTAGAGCAGGTTACACAGGAACGTGTCCAGGTGGGTTCTGAATGTCTCCAGAGACGGAGACTCCACCACCTCCCTGGGCAGCCTGTGCCAGTGCTCTGCCGCCCTTATGCCCACTGGTTTAAATGGGACTAAACAATCTTGAGGGCTGGGCAACTGCAAACCAGATTCTGGTCTGCTCCACCCCAAAGCAACCAAGAATGCATGCATTTGCTTTAATTTGTAAAACATCTAAAGCGCACATTCTCAGCATGGTGATCTATGTCATGCATAAGCATATGGTCAAATGTTCACCTGTCAAGCAGCAGCAATGATTTAAAGGAGTTGCTCCTCCGCTGCTGAGACGGGATAATTCACCACAGAGCTCTCATAATCTGTGTTAAACTCATTTGTCTTCCTTTCCACTGAAACAGACTACCAACACTCATGTCTTTCAGTAGAGGGGAGAGCAATAGCTTGAACTACTTGTCTCATAAGGAAACAATTTTCTAAGAGGGAAAAGAAAAGAAAAAGAAAAAGGAGAAAGAAAAAAATAGAAAAAGAAAAAAGAAAAAACCCCCGTACTTCCTGTCTGTATACCAACCTAGCTGGGAGTCCATAGCTGGTGATTACACAGTGCCCACCGCACGTGGAGGTGGCCTTCTCCTTTAGCTTACACTTGAATCGTCACCACTAAGTCCAAAATAAAAATTTGCAAGACTGATTAGTCTTCCTAAACCCCATACCAGCAGCAGAAATGGCAGAGGCACGCGCTCCCGTGACACTGATTTTATTTAGGATTGAGAGACAGGGTTAAGAATTTTCTCTGATTCACCGTCATGGAGAATTACACACAGAAATCGTTTTGCTTTGCTTTGAATTCCAGACACTACGCTGAAAAACTGCATGGTAACTGATATATCTATCTCTTAAAAAAGCAGTATCTGTGATGGGAGTGTTTGCTTGGTGTATAGCATAGTCAGGAGGAGTCAGGATTGCCTCAGGGGTTTTAGATTTGTCTTTTTTCTTCTTCTCAACTTACGAGTATTTCATTACTACAGCAAGAGGAGTGGTGTTAATATCCTAAAAGTTTACAATCTTCTGTTATTGTGTTTGGAGCAAGAGATGATTTTATTACTGGCAAGTTAATAAATCTTTTCCTTCAGGAAGACTGACCTGAAATATTGGCCATATAGTTTTCCTTGATGATCTGACAATGGCATCACTGTGGACTCGTGCATTATGCTAATTGTTTTACTACATTTCTTTTTCTGCTTTAATAGAATGCAGCAGTCTAACAGTGTGTTAATGCACTACTTGGTTTGATATTTTTAAATTTTACTCTTTAAAAGATGATCAAAACCACATGTTCAAAAATGTTGCAAACCTAGAATCCGACAGCAAGTCTTACTACCCCAAATTTTCTCAGCCTAGCATTTTTTTAAATGGAACTGTTTATTCCACAATCTACTGGCACCTGAAACTAAGGGATTCCAAATCAAGTGTCCATTTTAATAAATGGACACCAATCTGTCACCACTACTGGCAACTGTCAAAAATACAGGATTTGTGTATGCTAAGATGAGCTTGAGTCAGACGATGGCTGTCTGAAAAAGCAATGCTAGAAAGATAAAAACAGAAGAAAACTGGAGGAAGGCTTTGGCATTTGTGATAGAAGGGGGACAGTTAACTGCAACCTGTTACTACTAACAGAAATGTGGACGAATCTGGAAAGCAGACAAAATCTAATCCAATATGAAATCTAATCTAAAATGAAAATCTAATCTAAAAATTAAAATATAAACCAGGGCTAGCAATATTTTATATTTAACTAATACCCTGGTCTTATATTTTACATTATTGATACCTATTGTACCTTATCTGTAGCAGAAGTATGAACATAATACTGATAGTTATTAAATTCTTTGCTTACATCTGTATTTTCCAGAATTGTGCTTGAAGTAATACTGCAGAAAAGTATTTCTCCTTAACACCCAGCCATTAGCAGAGGCTCTTTTAGCTTGGACAAACTAGTTCATTTGCTGGAGCAGGGCTCATTATAGTCAGCCCTTCTCTAATTAGGTCCATTGTCAGGTCCTCCATCCAAGCTTACTTTAGGTTTCTTATAAATTATGTCAGGTATTTTTCTTCCCACACAAGAAGTCCAGGGACATGTCTTTTTTCCTCTGTTACACATGGAGGGGGTTCATGCCCTATCACAGATGTGGTGCAACTAACACCACACATCTGTTCCTCAACAACATTTTTTTCAATACAATATGCATCAGATTTTATAAAACTCAGCTCTAATCTGCCTTTTAGAGAGCCTCATCATCAGTAAAGATTTTCATCATCTTTGCCATCAGGCAAGGAAGAAATACCCCCACCTTACACTTCAAACCTGAGATCCAAGACAGCTTTACACCTAAAATGCAATATGGGTAAAGCCTTTGCTCCAGCCCTTTCCTGTCTGACATCCAAACTACACAGATCCAACCAAGCTCCCGTGTGGCTGTGGGCTCTGTGCGAGCTTCAGAAGAGCAGCAGGAGCTGATCTGAGCAGCAGGCTCAGGCACAGCTGCAAATCATCGAATCATCAAATCATTTAGGCTGGAAAAGACCAGAGATCATTGAGACCAATGGCAAACCTAACACTGCCAAGTCCACCACTAAGTCCCACATCTACATGTCTTTTAAATACCCCTAGGGATGGTGAGTCAACAACTTCCATGGCAGCCCATTCCAGTGCTTGGCAACCCTTTCCATGAAGATTTTTTTCCTAATATCCGATCCAAACCTTCCCTGGTGCAACTTGAGACCATTTCCTCTTGAACGACTGCTTGTTACTTGGGAGAAGAGACCGACTCCCACCTCTACACCCTCCTTTCAGGTAGTTGTAGAGAGTGGTAAGTTCTCCCCTCAGCCTCCTCTCCTCCAGGCTGAACAATCCCATCTCCCTCAGCCGCTCCTCATAAAACTCGTGAATAAGCAGATCAGGACCACCTCTGCTCAGCCAGGTTTTTAACATACAGGCAATATTCTTCTGTCGTGACAACGTGATATGGGAGACACTCAATAGACAGGACACACAAGACTTTTTCTGACATCACAGGCATGAATGCCAAGTGGGATTTGCAGACATTTCTCTTGAAGACTGCATTTACACAGAGTACAGGACAGGGAGCGTGCTGCTTTGCAGGCCATCTCGTGAGCCTCATCACTGCTGATGGCATACATAATTGTCACAGACAACCTAAATTATTAGAGATCACAGAATCACAGAATCACAGAATCATNAGCAGTCCTGCAGCACGTTCTGGCAACCATCAAGCAGATGCGGCTTTAGAAAATGTGCTGCCTGCACTAGGTCCTGAGCTTTGGGGAGCTTCGTATCTCGGGGAACACGTGGAGTAGGAATTAATTCATTTCTCATTAAAAGTTTTAAATGACAAAATACACAGTGCTCGCTCTCCTAATGCAGACGGGAATTTATCCTTGTCTCCAAGCTGTAGTTTTCCTTCTTGTTAATCTTCTGCGATGATTTCCCGGAGTCATGTGTTTGGTTAAGTCAACTTTGTCCAGAAGGATGAATCCAGAACAATAAAATAGGTGTCCAGCTTCTAAATACTGTTTTATCTGCAGTTTCACCTTCTGCTCAGCTACCAGTTGAGTTTGCATAGTCCATTTCTCAATTACTATGTGGGGCTCGAGCTTCCTAATGTTTTCCAAGATTTATAATGTCTTATTTAAGCACTTTATAACAATGGTGGAAAGAAAACAAAGAGGTAACTGGACACAGAGTGGGAAGCTATGTCCTTCATCTGTGACACTGACATTGGAAGACAGGAGGATGGAGGACACAGGAATAGGAACCATCGTATACTATTAGAGTGCCCACATTTGGCACAATTCTCGCTTCACCTCATGGCTCAGAGTCTTCAAGTTCACTGATTTTCTGTGCTACTTCTGTACATGCTTTCTACAAAGAATACAACCCTGATCAAAAGCACGGAGTGACCAGTTCATGTTTAAGCCCTACTGCGACCCCTTTGAGAGAAACGACTGAATGCATTTCTGTTTTTTCATGTTGGATGTAGAGGTTTGGGATTAGTATGAAAACTTGCCTCTCTTATTACAAAGGCACTTGAAATTGCCTTTACATAGAAACAAGGCATGCAGACAAATACAGCAGAATTTTCCAATATTTTCTTAGGGCACTACTATATCAACTATAACACCTGCAATAATCAATCTCTTACTATAAATTAGGCAGAATAAGGAAAAAAAATACAACTTTATTAATTCTATCTTTCCTTCTTTTCTTTGTGTAGTTAAATTCACTAATTAAATGTAGTTAAAATAAAGAAAAGCATGGAAGACAGTCATGGAAATCTTCATAGCTCAACACTGCAAAACAGCTACAAATGTAAAGGTTCACAGCACCAGGAAGAATTGAAAATTAAAGGCATAAATTTTGTTGAAACTTCATTTTACTCCATCTGAATGTGTATGAACAAAAGCTATTCAGATACATGAACTAAGTGAAATTTTACAAACAGGTCACTACATAAATTATAATACCATCTTTAAAGCAGTAAAGAAAAAAACTCTTGACAACTACGTATTTCTCAGCTTTCATCTCCCTCAGGGATTTGATCCAAAACCTGCTGACATTGCTCCCTTGACCACAGCTGATTTAAATGGTCTGACCCAGGGAGTTGCTTTTGGTTAGACCCTCTCTGACACACCAAGGAAAACGCCCCACTGGAAACCTAAGGGGTAAAAGTCATCTCACTTTTCTCTTGGCCGCCTTCTGCAGGTGTGCAAGCAAAGTCTTAGGCAGTTCTGGTTTAGAAATAATGCTATTTTTAGAATACCTGTTCAGCCCTTGTGTTTTATGAATTTTGAAAAAGCTTTAATTAAAAAACAAAACCAAAACTGTTTCAAAGCAGAGGATATACCAGTTTAGAATAGCCATATTCAGTGCTTCAACAGAAGAGCAAAAATATGCTATAAAAACAACCCTTCAGAAGCATCAGATGCTCTTTTACATCTTAATACACTTTTCAGTCCCGGCAATTTTCTTTCTCTCCACATTAAATCAGAGGTTAAACTGGCATTAGTAACTTTAGAAACAGCAATTCCTTAACTCCCACAATACCTGGCACGTGGTGAACACTGGTAATTTCAAACATTTATGAGAGCACATTACACCTGCTTTACTGCTTGCTACTCTCTCTGCGGGATATAAATTTCGAAGAGAACACACTAAAATGTTTAGGAAACAAGATGCAGAACAAAAGTAACTTCTAACGTTATGAAAACACGTGAATAATTATCAGTCTTGATGTAAAAGATATTACAGACAGCTACTGCAAATCTCCTTAAAACGATCTCAAATCATTCGGAAAGATTTCATAGAATCATAGAATCACAGAATCATAGGGTTGGAAGGGACCTTAGTAGATCATCTAGTCCAACCCCCCTGCCAGAGCAGGGCCACCTTAGAGCAGGTTACACAGGAACGCGTCCAGGCGGGTTTTGAATGTCTCCAGAGACGGAGACTCCACCACCTCCCTGGGCAGCCTGTTCCAGTGCTCTGCCACCCTCAAGGGAAAGAAGTTCCTCCTCATGTTTAGGTGGAACTTCCTATGCTCAAGTTTGTGCCCATTACCCCTTGTCCTATCACTTATTTATGCCTTACTTGATTGCAGACTAAACACAAAGCAACTATACATAAACGCTCTTGGATATTCCACATATGCCCACAGTTTCCTGAATACCAAAAATCCTGATTTTCATGCAAGTTTCGTAACAGCGCAGTTATACACCTTGCTGCCATGAATTATGCAAAGTCTGCGACATACGGCACACATATTGCTGTGAGAGAGAGGAGCGTGTGCAATTTAGACTGTCCACTTGCAAAATGTTTAAATCCGTTAACATCTTCAACAGCATTGGTATTTCCAAACATTAATATGGAACAGCACTATAATTGGCAGTTTGTTATTCTGCACGTCCAACGGCATGCAAATAGGTATTTGTTATTAGGTTTATATTTTTGATCAAGCATTTGCAGCTGAGCAGTCAAAAATCCAACAGCATTTATAATGGCTACAAAAATGCCAGCCATATCCCCCAGGAAGCCACTGTAAATCACGGTGTCAAAGAGGGCCAGCAGCAATCCTGTGTTCCTCATTGCAATCAATGCACGAGCTCACCAATATTACAGGGACCTTCCTAATTTCATGCAGAGCCTTAGAAAGAGGCAGGCAGGCACAACCCGGCTGAGCACATATGTCTGTAATAGCAGAACAAGTAGGTTTTTCTTCCTCTTTTTTTTTTT
>VXBO01014699.1:497788-513052 GCA_013400135.1 Rhinoptilus africanus
CCTGTCCAGGTCTGGAAAGCATGAAGAGGGAGAAAGAAAAGAACAAACACGAGAACAACGAATGCTCTTTTTTTCAGTTTGATGTCTGGAATGTAATAGGATTTTATGGATATAAATCGTGACTTTGATGTTACATGCAATTTTATAAACAGCATAATTTCTTGTAAATATTTCTTCTAAATATTCAGTAAGTAACCAGAGCAGATACTTATTTTATTCCCAATCATTATTTAAATTCCTGCAAGGAGTGTATGGGAAGCTACTTCTGAACACGAAAGACAGGGAAAACAAAGCAACAACGCAATATTAGTAGCTGAGAAATCTCTCATAATTTTTCTTCATATAAAGCTGGAAATATAAGATACTGCCTGTCTCATTAAAGCAAACATTTTACATCGAGTCAAACCAACTGCATGGGAATACTGTTTGTCCAAAGTGACTGTGTGTTCTCATTGCTTGACAGGCAGATCAGCTCTGATGCACTGGCCTGACAAGTTGTATTTGCATTGGACATGGTGCCAGGTTTTGGGGATGTATTTATCAGTTCTTGAGGCAACTTAAGCAATGGACCATGAAACACAGCAGTTTACTTACCACCAGTGAGCCAAAGTCACAAAAAAGTTTTTAAAGCTGGCTCTAAGTAGACTATCAAAATAAACAGAACAAGCACCATGAAGAACACAGTGGTTTTGTTTCTTTTTTTTTTTCTTCATTCTGAAAATTAAACTTGGGTTAAACAAGAGTTAAAGCCTTACTGTCGCGTTTAGATCAAAAAAGTGGTGCCAGACATGGGGTTTTGTTTTAATTTTTTAAAATCTCAGAGATCCCTTCCAAACCCTTTGTTTTAAAATCTGGTCTTCTTCACGGCATCTGCAGTAAAGCAATGCTTGTGTCTGGTGGGCTGACCTTGGCTGGCTGCTCTCCCTCTTCCTCCTCAGCAGGACAGGGGGAGAAAATAAGATGGAAAAGCGCGTGGGTCAAGATAAGGACAGGGACATGGCTCACCAGTTGCTGTCACGGGCAAATCAGACTCGATTTGAGGAAATTAATTTTATTTTATTGCAAATTAATAACAAAGTAGGGTAGTGAGTAATAAAAACAAAACTAAAAACACCTTCCCCAACCTTTCCTCCTTCCCAGGCTCAGCATCACTCCTGACTCTTCTATCTCCTCCAGTGTTTTTTGCCCTTTCTTAAACACGTTATCACAGAGGCACCACTGTCTTGGCTGATGGGCTCAGCTGAGCCCTGCCCTGGGTCCGTTTGAACTGGCTGGAACTGTCTGGAACTGTCTGGAACTGGCTGTGTCCAGCATGGGTCATCCCCAGCCTCTCGCCCTGCAGCCCCCACTGCCAGCGCCTGGGCACTGACACCCAATACACAGTGGCTGGTTTAAGACACATGAAAACCTGCTTTTTAAACCTTATTTACACCTTTAAGGAAGAACTGTAAAATCATATTAATTTATGTTTCCTCTAGGTTACTCGAAGACTTTAGGTGCGTTCAAAGACCTTCCGAGGGGTCTGCGAAACACAAGGCTGCCGGGAGTTATAACCACGGGCCTGGCACACGCGTAGCACCTGAACTGTACAGAGATTTTACTGAAAAGGGGAACCCTTATAGCTTCTCTTGATGCAGAAAGCTGCATTTTTCAGAGAAGAGAGGGGTATAGGGAGGAATGGGAAAAACAGTACCTCTGGAGGAGAAAGGGAAATTTTTGCATTACTAACATTCTGCTTTCTGTTCAGGCTGGGAACATCTCGGGCAGCTGTCAGTAAAAGCAGGGGCTCCTCAGAGAGCAAAGCTTTGCAGGGCTGTAAGATTTCACCGTGTAGATTTGGACGGCTGAAATACAAGTCCTACCCGCTTTGTGAGGTTTACTACAAATACTGCGGTTTCACAGGAGGAGTTGCCCTCTGCAAGTCACTCCCAAGTCAAAGCATCTGAAGATACTCAGGATATTCATCTTTCATTAAGCTCTCAAAGCCGACAGATACCTTTCCACACACATACCAGCTCGGTGTATGATAACAGAATCACAGAACAGTTTGGGTTGGAAGGGACCGTTAAAGGTCATCTAGTCCAAGCCCCCTGCAATAAGCAGGGACACCTTCAACTAGATCAGAGCCCCGTCCAACCCGACCTTGAATGTTTCCAGGGATGGGGCATCTACCACCTCTCTGGGCATACATAACAGCCTACTTCAACTTTAATAAAAAGTCATTCACCTTCTATATACAGAACAGTCTCAGTAAATGAATATATTTGCACTTTAAGACAGGAGAATGTGCAAAATTTTCACACAATTACAAATACGCTCAATGAACTGCAAGCTATGGGAAGACCACTTCTTACCAAGAGGCCTATGATAATTAAACATTCCTTTGTGATATCCATGCCCCGTATCCAAAAGTACAGACATTCTTTTCCCAATACCAAGGCAGATCTTTTTGCCCTGTGTCTTCCCAGCATTTATGCAAACTCATAGACAGTCCCGTCACCCCCAAAGAGGTAGAAAGTCAAGAGGCGGAACAGCCCAGGCCCGTCTCTTGTCTGTGCTGTCCTTAGGTCCCCAGTGGCACTACAGGAGCCGCCCAGCTGAGCTGGAGCGGAGCAGGGCATCCCTTACCCCCAGACCAGGAGCCCGGTGGCCGGGGACGGCAGGGAGGCCAGGGCTTGCCCAGCCTGGGGGCAGGGAGCAAACCGCAGCTCCTGCCCAGAGCAGATACCCGTGTGCCGCAGAACCGCAGGCGGCCCCATCACCCCGGGACAGGATTCCGCTTCCGTGTACGGCCCAGGCGTGCAGCGGCACCGGGAAGGCAGCCGGGCCAGCGGGACTGGCTGGCGGGCGAGAGGGACTGGCTGGCGGGCGAGCGGGGCCGGCTGGAGGGCGAGCGGGGCGAGCGGGGCTGGCTGGTGGGCGAGCGGGGCGAGCGGGACTGGNGGGGTTTCAGGCCCCGGGGGTGCTCAGCGGGCGGTGCCGGAGCACCGAGGCGGAGGCAAGCGGGGACCCGGCGACTCCCGTTGACAGTGAGCTGGACTCGGCTCTGCGCTGCATTTATCCATGAAAGGCAAAATGAAGGTTTCGTTTCACACAGAGGGCTTCCAGGCTTTAGCCTGTTTGCTTTTGTTAACAGCGAGTCAGCTCGTTTGTCCATGACTCCTAAGGATTTCTTCCTTTTAAATAAGGTGATCAATGCAGAAGGAAATATTTTCCATGCATAGAATAGAATCATAGAATCAGGGAGGTTGGAAGGGACCTTTAAGATCATCAAGTCCAACCATTAACCTACCCTGACAAAAAAAAACACTTCTAAACCATGTCCCTAAGTACCACATCTACCCTTTTCTTAAACACCTCCAGGGATGGGGAATCCACCACCTCCCTGGGCAGCCTATTCCAATGGTTAATAACCCTTTCAGTGGAAAAATGTTTCCTGATATCCAATCTAAACCTGCCCTGACATAACTTGAACCCGTTTCCTCTTGTCCTATCCCTTGTCACCAGGGAGAAGAGCTCAGCCCCCATCTCTCTACACCCTCCTTTCAGGTAGTTGTAGAGGGCGATGAGGTCTCCCCTCAGCCTCCTCTTCTCCAGGCTAAACAACCCCAGTTCCCTCAGTCGTTCCTCGTAAGGTTTGTCCTCCAGACCCCTCACCAGCTTCGTAGCCCTCCTCTGGACACGTCCCAACACCTCAATGTCCTTCCTGTAGTGATGTGCCCAAAACTGAAGGCAGCACTCGAGGTGGGGCCTCACCAGTGCCGAGTACAGGGGGATGATCCCTTCCCTAGTCCGGCTCACCACACTGTTCCTGATACAGGCCAGGATGCTGTTGGCCTTCTTGCCCACCTGGGCACACTGCTGGCTCATATCCAGCCGGCTGCCACCAACACCCCCAGGTCCTGCATGCGTCACCTGGTACTTTCCAACCAGCAGCGTGAAGTAAGGCACTACAACACATTAAAGCAGCAGTTTATTTTTCAGCTGACAAGCCCTAACCAGTGGGACCCCTCTGCACAGCACACTGCCCCTCTAAATACACAAGGAACATTTGCAGCAACAGTATTTTCACTGTGACATGTGCAACAGACTGCACGTGCCAATGCATCTGACCCCGCTAAACATCACCGAGCACTCAGTGCCTCCTCAGGGGCACGCTCCTGAAAGGAAGACAAATCCCCAGAAGGGATGGAGAAACATCCATTCACATATATTTCCTTAGGAGAAAAAATGTAACAGAAACACCTGTAACTGAATAAAGAAAATGTAACTGCATCCACATGCTAACACAGGCTTCAGTTTATCTGTCCTCTGCCTCCTTGTTAAGGAGACTACATTAGTACCTATGGCTAGAAAGTCTCTAAGTCAGAGTATCTCTGGTCAAGCAGACCTACAGAAACAGGGTGTGCAGACGCTTCATTCGGTTCAGCCTATCACAAATTCCTCCGCCTGCAGGTGGAGGGCTAACAACATTGCACGTATACAGATTATTTGCTTCTATCCCTCAGAATCCATCTCTGCTAGCAACATCCCTCCTGCCACATCACACTTCATACCGCTTCCACCCCCGTGAAAGTCTTACACAGTTTTGGGAGGGTCACATGAAGTGAGAAACCTTAACAGCGTATAGTGAATATACAGTCTGCTGCTGTAATTTGCAAAGACAACACTCACTTGATGATAATAATTATTTTTTAAAAGCTGAAATCGGCCCACCATAAATGAATGGTGGTGTGTTAAAATGGAAACAGGCTAGATTTCTCAGGGACCTGCAAATTAACGTTCCCAGACATCCCCTGAAACCCTCACACTGAGGGCTGTAGATTTTAGGCAGCAGGGACGAGAAAATTGGCCTGCAGGACAGTCACACTGGCACGAGTTGGGAAGAGCTTGGATGTAAGAGCCTAATAGCTGGGAGGGAAAGGATGACGTGTCTTCACCCCCAAGCCTTCCTCACCTCATGCACAGGCAGCGCCCAGGGGCAGGACAGGAACAAGCTTCCTTCTGCAGTAATTTTAATTCTCAAGTGACGTTTCTCACTCTCAACAACTATTTCACCTAATCCTTGCTCCTGTCCACGCTTGCTGAAGAAATAAACGCAATATTTGGGAAGCTCACAAACGAAGGCAGACGACAGATGTCTCATCTGGGGAACCCCACAGGCATGCGGGATAGGAGTAGGCTTCTTGGCCTGTCGTTAAATGAAGTACCTGCAATCTTATATCAGGTAACATATTATTCCTATTGATTTTGAAAGCCCTAAAAACGTCTCCGCTTGGTAAATACTAAATATAAGCTTTACTTGCTGCAGATCAAAGTTGACATAATTACTCTCAAAACCACGTTTCTGGATTATGAGGACATTCAAAATTTGATGAGAACCTCAGGCACGCAAGAGAAAAATCCTCTGCAGTGGGAGGGACTAAGAGCATCTCAGGTGATTTTTTTTTTTCCCTGCGTGCTCTTCATCTTTGACAGCCAGCCTGCTTGCAACTCTTCGTGTGCCCAGGTGCTGGGCTGGAGGCTGATCAGCACCAGCACCCGTAGCTAAGAGTTACGTAGCACTTCCTAGCATGCCTTTGAACTAAGCACAGTTTTGTCAATTCGCTCTTTCATACGTAGGTCTGCAGCCTGAGGAACATGAGGAAGCATTCTTTGCTAGCATCCATTGCCAGCTTAGAAAAAGACAAATGATCAGGGCACCCAGGGAGACCTTCAGCTTTTCCAGCTAGCACTTGTAAGCCGGACTCACAATTTTGTACATCTTAGTTTTCCAAGAGACATTTGGTTCCGAGCCTGTCATTTTTTATATCACCTAGCAGGCAGTGCTAGATGCACGCTTCTGTCAGAAGGGTGGAGGCCATGCTATATTTTTTAAAAAGTATCTTTATGGCAAAATAGTCCTATTAAAAAAAAAAAAAAAAGAGAGAAGCAAACAGCTTGAATTAATCCATTGACTCTGAGACTTCTCTGAAAAGAGACTAGATCTTGTCAAAACTTGACAAAATGTTTTGGGTGTAGGGTTTTTTTTCCCACAGAATTATGCTGTTTCATCAAGGCTGAAATGTTTCACAGGGAGGTGTCGATTTCAATGGAAAGGTTCCTGTGGTTCTGGTACATTTTTGTCACTTCCAAAGGGAGATGCCAAATAAAAAAATTAATCTTTCCAATTTGAAAATGGATACTTTCACACAAATTCATTTTGTGGTACTGCTTTGAAGGTTTTGGATCTGTTCCAGCGCAGAGCAGAAACACATTGCAAAATCAACCTGACGTTGTTCAGAAAACTCCACTTGGAAATCCTAGATCGGTGCCAGCGTGGTACTCGCGTGGCTAGAAGCTTAGAGACATTGACATAAGCACCTCTTTACTTGCACGCACCATAGCAGACTCTTAGTCTCCTTTTAAACCATATTCATTTAGAAACAAACATATGTAGGCCTTCCTTCAGAGGCTGTTAGTTAAAAGGCTGTAGCTGTTCTGACAATTTCCATGTGGCCCAGGCAACAGTTAAGAGTGATGCTCTAGAAATGCAGGCTGTATTTTCACATTTCACCACCAAGCAGTGGATGTGGACTCCTTTCCGTCGTGGGATCTATATCCAGACTATATGTCTGTGCTACATAAATCTGCCAGATTCGAGGTATATGGAACTAACCTCTATTGCTGCCCTCCCCTCTCATTTCTCTGACACTGGCAATTCACGCATTTTATTGCACTAATGCTGCATCTCTCCTCCTCCAAAACTGCACATTTCAGACGTAACTCATTGGCTTGCCCAGCCGTCGTGACCCTGGAGAACAGAGGAGGCTGTGATGCTGTGCAGAGCTGGTTACCATGTGTCTCCTGCAAGCATTTTGTGTTCGAAGGGGCTCCCCAAGGGAAAAAAAAAAAACATATTCTTGCTGGTTATGGCCTTCTGTCACAGCCTACCATGTGATGTGGTACATAAAACCAGTTTAATTACAAAGGGATAAAATACTGTTAGACTTCACCCAAATCTGAGAATGCATGTGTAAAACCTGGACAAATTGTCCTTGGCCAACATAAAGAACCAGAAGCGGCTGGCTTCTAGAGCAAAGCATTGCACAGGCACCCTCTTTTGCACACCACAGAAATCCAGCTAGGCCAGAGAAGGAGGAGATCTAGTTGCAAATGTCCTTTGCAACTTCTGTCATACCACTCATTTCAAGTTTGCGTATATTCTTTTCTTCTATTGGACTCTTCAGAAAAAAAGAAAATTTTCCTGATGAGGAGTAGCCAAAGCAGTAGCAGTAGCAGTTCCAGAAACATCCACCCCTAATGTGGTAATATTTTGCTAACAGTTTTGCTAGGAATCGTAGGACCTATAATTTGTAACTTCCACATACCTCACATGTAGATACTGGTTGAGAAGCATGATAGATGGAAGGAACATGAAATAACTGTTTCTTACTGAATTTCCAGGGCACCTGATGCACAAGGAGATTTATTCCTCATCACAACAGAAAATTGCTCACAGCAGCAATGTAAATTGTACAGAGTTACTAAGGTGACAACTGTCGTCATCCCAAACAGGGATGACCATATTAGGGCTAATAACGAAAAGGTTCAACAAATACCTAATCCGTGCATGAAGTAACTTTCCCTAGGTTAGCTTATTCTTGCTAAAAATCTCTCCAGCTCTGCTCCTAATGTACATTTTCTTTCTACGTGCATCCCTACTGCCCACGCAGATACAGAAGCCGGCAGCTAGCAAGCTTACATTCAGAATAATGAACACATGGGAAATTGCTGTAACATAGCTAAAAATAAACAAGTTTCCCATTCATGCTCTTGTTGCTGCAGTGTCACACTGTTCACATGCAGAACGGACTGGGAACCAGTTTGTCTCTAACCCAAGTCCTCTCCAAACAGGCCTTCCTTTGCCTTCCCTCTCAACCATTTGAAGGCAGAAGGTATACGAGCCTCCTGAATACAAGGGTTTCATGCTCACGTTGCTGTTGCTACACCCCAGCTATCGCAGACAGAAGAAACCATGGCAGCTGGACCAACCCTTGGCGCGCAAAAGTCGGGGACGCCATGTCAGGATCATCCAGTCTGCCATCACCCATTACCGGAGCAATGGCTTCTCCTGTTTAAAAGCATACTCCGCTTGTTTGTGTTATTTTTTCAATCAGAAAATAGTGCCTTACTAGTAACAGCCTGAAGATTTTTAGTACAACACAGGAAGAAAACCCCACACTAAAGTGAACCCAAAACACAGAGACACAGGTACTGTAATGGACAACCTATTTTACCTCTAAGGGTACTGTGAAAACAAAAGAAAGTATAAATATTCAGTCTGATCACCATATAATCTCTTCTCGGGATCACGATTATAGGCAAAAGTAGACATCTGCCTATTGAGAGAGGGAGACATCTGAGATTCCCAGGTAAGAAGGACTGCAGTGCTGCATCTGCCCCAAATTATCAGTACCTTAACTAAGGATGCAAGAGTTGTTCCTACATCGTCCGCACCCAGACAGCTCAGAAAGACCAAAACAAGATAAACAGAGACTGAAACAAGATGAATAAAAACTAAAACATCAACAGATTTTGCACATGCAGCCCAAGTGCTATGCAACCTTAAGAGTTGAGGAGGAGAAAGAAGAGAGGAAGAGAAGCTGGGAAAAGGATCCCTGCTTTGACCTGTGGCAGTGTCCAGCAGGGAAGGAAGAGACCAAACGCCTAAAGCAAGGCTTGGGTGCTGCTGCCACTGGAGTATTTGGCTTCTCAGTGCCCCAAAGGCAGATCTGTGGGGTGGAACTCTTTTGCCTGCAGTGAGGGATGAAAGGAGAGAAGTAACAATCCCCAACTCACTGAAAGTGTCTGTGAGGAGGGTACGACAACAGTGGAAGTTTCCAGATATTTTCCAGGTTCTTTCTCATTTGCAAGGTGATCTTGCCCAAAATACACAGTTGCGTTGCTTTTTAAATCCCTGATGAGGTGAGACTGGCATGAGTACCCAGTCTATCAGATTGCACTGGGAGCCGCCCTCACAGGAGGAACAAATGTTTGTCTGAACAGACGGGAATTGCTGTCTGAATTCTAAATAAGATTGAATATTTTAATAAACAACCATTTCTAGCTTTCCTTAGTCTTCACTGCCAAGGAAGAAAAAGTGTTTTGTTTATAGCTTTTAAGCAAATCTTTCAGAAACAGGTAAAACCATAAACAGCTACAGAAAATTAGTCTTAAGGGGAAAAAAATCAGTCTTAAAATTCACAGACGACAGCACATTAATATTTACAGAAGGAATATGGGAAGGCGGGAAGGGACAAGGATTACACAAGGGAGAGACTGAATGCCAATATAATGATTAGCTCTGCCCTTCCGCAGAGCAGCAGCGGATGCCCCCGTCCCGGCAGCTCTGCCTCTGGGAGAAGGCAGGAGAATCAGAAACTAGTAAGATGTTGCAATAACTTTATTTGCATGCATTGACACCCCTCTGAGGACAAAAATGCTTAGAGTTCTTTTTTTTTTTTTTTAGTATTTTCACATCAGATTTGTAAAGGTGTGATGTGCAGGAAGCGCTTTTTCTTCCAGAACAGACTAGTTGAAAGACCGATGCAGCAAACGATTTCTTTGCCATTTGTCACACCTCCCACAAAAGACCACAGAAAAAACCCACACTGAACTATGGCTTCACACAGAGACATATATTCTATGGCTAATAACTTGCTTGGCGGCTAAAAAAGGATGCTGTCCATAATATTATTGTACAGCAAATATCACACTGTTTCCAATGCATCATTTAATGGCAGGCTCTAGCCATCTAGAAATAATGTATTTTAATATCAATATGTTTCTAGTTTTGAATAGAAGTTTTATGGTGGGACAGTCACTATCTGAATGCTGAACATCACCTGACATAATAAAAACCTGACTTAAAAAAAAAAAAGAATACATACATTAAGTAATGAAGTTATACATCATTCATCAGGAAGGTGTTTGGCTTTAATTTTGAGCCTACTTGCTCGAGTCTTATTTAGCTATCAGTGCTAACAAAATGGCAGTTCCCTAAATCATCAACAGAAAATGTACATCACCTGAGAATGAAAAAACATGCTTTTCAGGAAAAAAAATCACAGATTGAAATTTTTTTTAGAATGTCCTCAAAAATCGCCCGATTATTTTTTTTAATGAAAAAGCCCAAAGATTTTCATTTAGAAGTTTCTAAACTTTTCAGAAAAATTTACTTTAAACACAGAGAAATTTTTCTTTTACTTCTGCTTTTCAAGTGGAAATGCTACCAAACTAATAAGCAGACATGACTGCTACCTTTTAAATCTCTCATTTAAAAGAAAAAAACTTAATTAGAAAGTTCATAAAATATTATTTATTGTATTTGTATTAAAAACTATTTTACTATTCCAATAGACTATAGACAATTCAAGGCTTCTCTTGTTTTCAAAATATTCAAATGTCCACTGGCTATTAATTTTTATGTGGCTTTAAAATTAGACTAAAATCATTCTTAACATTTTTGCCAGTTTTTTTTAGCACAATATGACATCTGCAATATTGGCTGAATAAGGCTTTTAGTCCCTACTCCATTTCTGCAAATGCAATGAGTATTCTTCCCCCATTTCAAGGATTAATTTTGCAAATGACACTTTAAGCACTCCAAGCACAATGGAAGAAGTCAAAAATAAATCATACAAGTGCAAGAGGCCAGTGCAGATGTGGGTGAGTCTCAAAGGCATTTCATTCCCCATGATGACAGTATTTCATGTCCAATAAAAAAAGGCCATTGAGACCACCACAACGATAATATTAAGCTTCATCCTCCTCTCCGGCTGGAAGGACATTCAGTTTACGCTATGCAGCTATTTTATTTTCATCACAATTCACTTGCATGGCCGGGAGATCTGGGCAGAAGGCAGAAATGGTTGGCTACCCTCATCTCGAAGCAGATCAGCCCTCGAGCAAGGATATTGGGGGTTTCAGAAAACTCCCATGAAACTGCAAACCTGCGAGCTGCAAATTCTCCCGATTTCCAGCTTAAGGTTTATCCCACGTTGTTTCTTGAGACACCACTTTAGCTGTTCCTCACAGTCTTCAACCTCTCCAACTACAAAAACCAGTCTCTGCTATAAAAATCTCAGCAGAGACCGTCACCGCTCCTTGGGACACAAAGCGGGCAGGATGACTGCTCCAGCTCCGGGCCACACACAGGGAATTTAAAGAAGTTTTTTGCACAAGCAGGCAGGGTTCCTCATCATTCTATAGCGCCTTGTGATTCTGTAGCTAGCACAGACCTACACCTCGCACCAAGGAGCAAGACACGCCGCCAGAGCGACGGGAGCAACAACCACCCGAGTCTGCAGGGCTGCAGCCACGGGCAGCTGTGAGGTGGGCTCACCCTTTGTAAGAAATGTCCCGTTCTATCCTTTGATTTGCTTTGGAATCCTCACTCACTGGGTATAAAAAGGTTCATCTACCATTGCTATCATTTTATAACTAGTTCTGCAATCCTCAGAAGAAATGTGTTGTGAAGTTTCTAACGGGTTGGACTCTTTCGGGCTCGCTGCGGGAGCTGGAGTGCGGAAAAGGAGTGCGGAAAAGTAAGTCCTCGCAGAGCTCAGAGCCAGGGCTCAGCCCTATCGAAGATTGCCTAATAGCCACAGGCAAAAAACACCCCGAAGGTCAGTGACGTTCCCCTCTCTATTTCCTGAAAGCAGATGGTGGAAGAGTTTGGAATTAACGGCCCTGCGGCGCCCGGCTCGGCACCAGCTCCCTGCAGAGAGCATCAGCCTTTTTTGCTGACAGCCCGCGAGACAGCTCTCAATCCGCCCTGCTGCGTGTGTGCCCAAGGACCACCCTGCTAATCAAACCTGGTAAGACATATCACTGAATAGCATCAACTGCCTTACAAAAACCTGATTTTTTGTTTATAGCAGATTTTATTGTTTAGTTCAAAGTCACCAACTCATCTTTATTTATGTGCATTAATTCTAATAAAGGAATGAGCATTTTGAATCAGGCCCAATCCAGTATTTTTCTCCAACTATCAATGTAGCAACACAAAACATTGCTTTAGAGAGACAGAGGATAAAAGGTCCCCCTCTCCCGTGCACACTTTAAAATTACCTCTAAATCTTTACATTCAAAAGCTAGTCCAAAATCTTTTCTCCTCATTAAAATGTGATAATATTTACTGTTATCTGAAGGTACCCTTACCACCCACATAAAAATCCAAGGCCTCTAAGGTTTTTCTTCACTGTCGTCTTCATAGTGACACCAATAATTAGACGCAAGGAAACTCATCAATACCAGTCAGCATAGTTTTTTGAAAAAGGTTTTGTCATTTCATTGTTCTTTTTTTGTTCTCCAAGATAACGCGTTTCCAAGTAAGCATGAAAGATCTTGACTTGCAAAGGAACAGCTCAAAGACAGACTTAGTCACCTAAAGCCATGGCTGCCTCCTCACAAAGTTCTAGGTCCAACACTGGGGTAAAAAAAGTTGAATCTTTCTCTTTTCATATGAGATTGAATTAAAACACTTCCTGAAAACTTCGAAGGAGAACAAAAGTAACCCTGTAGCTGAAAAATAAGCCTTGCAATGCTAAATTAAAGAAGTTCAATTTTCTTAGCTCACAAGGGAAGGATGAAAGGTGAATTGTCACTGAATTGATATGATTACATATGGAAAACGCTTAGAGGAAAATTACTTTCCAGTCTTGCAAAGGCAGAGGATTCAGTAGCTGTAAACAGAGCTTAGATGAACAAAACCTTAAAAAGATGAAATTTCCTTGCAGTAAGAGAAATTAAACTTTGGAATGATTTATCAGAGGGAAATCCAGTACGGTTGAGCAGTACTGCAGTGGAATGCAGAGCAACGCTGCCATGCCCGCGCCGCTCTTCGCACCACTGATCCGGATGCTGCCCGCAACCGGCGAGCCGACCCCCCCTGCAACCCACCCCACCATCAGCTGTTGGGTAACCGCTGGACCTGGGACTGATGCTGGTTACCGTCACAAGCTCTGCCCACCCTGCTCACACGGATGGCTACCACGCTGGCCTCCCCACGAGCAGCCTGTCCTTTCTCCTCTCCAGCAAAGCGCCTCCCTGGTGGTGCTGGATTTGTGCTCAGCTGCTCCAGGATTTTGCAAGCACAGCTACACGTTATTGCTGCACATCTGCCAAGAAAAAGCAATCAGAAAGGTGCCAACAAGCCCAGTGACTCTGATTATCCACTGCATCGATACAAACTGGCCTCTTTGTAAAACGATGGCAAAACTCATTCTCAATAAAGGGCACTTACACTGAGGAAATTCTCTGCTTCACAGACAATGGATACATGTTGCTGTCACATAGCCCCCAGAAGAGTCCCCCTCTATGCCTCTCTTCTCTTACCTCCCATGTTCTTCGAGGATAATCAGTCTCTGGTAACAGTCCACACGTGTCATCTGAGCAGCTTCCCCTATTTTGCCCAGCCCACTCACCCGACATGTAGCATCTCCGTATTCTCCTGCACAAAAGAGCCTGCTTTGCTCACCAAGTGGTACCTGTTCTGCTTTCAGCAACAGAAAGATGCACTGAACGCAGCAAGAGGTAGGAAAGTCCAAAGCAAGGTGCCTGCACTCTCTGTTCCAGAAAATATTTTTAGTTAGAGGACAGCAAAGAGCAACGTGCAGAAATTCAAGACCTACCTGTAATCTAGCTCAAAGGCTCACAGCTCCTCTATACACAAACGGAGAGTTCAGCCTTCTTGGATTTGTGACCATCCAGCCGCTGCTTCTGCTGCACTCTGCCTCTCCGCAGCCCGCAGGATGCCTTATTTCATACTGCTGTGAGAACTCTGTTCCCCAAACCTGCATCCCAATCCTTTTTGGAAATAAAAGCCATGAGATGCAGTAAACACTGCAAACAGGATAATACGCAAACGTCCCACAGAGATGTAGTATAAGAATTTTTATGACAAATACTGCTGGAGAAAAATCAATATAGTGCTCAATTTTAGTTCCCTAGACACTCCCACCCCAAAACACATAATTACAAAGTCCCAGTAACAGCAAAAACTACTCCTGAAATCACGGTTAAAAACTGAGTATCCTCACGGCTACTAATACAAATTGGTTGCTTGAAAAGCAAAACCACAGTAAAAAAATCAACGTGTACTTTTCAAAATAATCCAAGCATCTGCTCTGCATGTCACTCGCAATCCACTGCCAATACATCAGAGCAGCCCGTCTCTCTCCCCAGCGGGCCTCCTGGCAGCAATAATCACAAGGGCTCTGCCCCTCTAAAACTCAAACACTAGCAAAAGAGCAAAGTCAGCCCTTAGAAACTATGAGAACTGCTCATGAGGAACCCCTGCATGCCCATCAGGACTATTGCATGACCCTTCCTGGAACAGTAATTCTGATTATGAATATTAGAGCAACCACAAATAGCTTTGTTCTTAGTCCTACGGACATAACGTTTCACAAACTTACAATTCCTGGTGTCACAAATTATTTTTTATCTCAGATTATTTATATCATTATAAGTCTGCAGAATTATTCTGTATGCAGTGTATGTAAATACAAAGTATATCAAAGTGCAGTCTTAGTAAGTAAAATAAACTAGGAAAATAATTTTAAAAAATCCTTTTAAGTCCTCTTCTTTGTATAATTCGTCTGAAGAATTCTTGGTTGAGCATCTCTGCAAATTTTCATAAAGTCTATTACAAGCTCTGTAAAGTACCGCTCTCATTTCCCAATCTGCTGTTAAAAAACAGAAGGAAAAGAGATGGAGAAAACTCCACAATCTTCAATAACAACTAACACCAATCGAGAATTTGCAGGTTAAGGTTGGTAAGCCATATGAGAAGTTGTATAAATACAGCTTTAACACATATCTAGAATCTCTTCCCCTGAACTTACAGGAAAAAATCAAACGACTCACTGGAAAGAAGAGGACGTGTAGTTTTAGGAGGTTGTTTTGTTTCTGGAAATTTTATTTAATTGAAAACTGGGTTTATCAGAGTAAATCTGTCATCAACCTTAATGGTGGGATGGCTACCACAGCTCCGTAGTACCTGCTTCCCCTGGGAGTCAGCTATCAAAGCTACTAAAGCTATCAAAGCAACTAAAAATACCAGTCCAAATTAGCAGTGCGCAAAGACAGTCATTAAGTACCTTAACACATTCCTGCCAGAACATATGCAGAGCTTCTAGTCAAATTATATTACCATGGATCTTTAGGAAGCTCCCCACATAATTCAAACTGGTTTTTAGGCTACTGCCGGTGGAAGTG
>VXBO01014702.1:586-26656 GCA_013400135.1 Rhinoptilus africanus
TGGAATTCACAGACTTTAATAATGATGATAATAACGATACTAAATCACTAAAAAGGACCCGTTGCTTGGGGCAATCCAGGCCGTAAGGCTGCGCACGGCATCCCGAAAGGCCCCGTTCCCGTGCCTGCACCATCGCGTTCGGCGGCGGCTCCCCCGTTAGTGAACGGCTTCAACCCCGGCGCGGCTCCGCTCCCAGACCTGCACCCACTCCCCGGGACGCTCCCGGCCCCGATCCCCTCCCAGGCCCGCTCCGGGACCGGAACCCGCTCCCAAACNTCGCACCCCGGTAAAGGCGGGAGGGAAAATCCCAACGGGATCAGGGCGAAGAACTGAGAGGCCGCCCCCTCTCGCTGCCTGCAGGGCCCCGGGAGCGCTGCGCTCGCTGGTCCCTCCTGCCTTACGGAGCGGTGATGATGATGGATGTCACGGTCAAGGTTATCATCAGATATTACCGGCTGCGAACGTTTTTTGCGCCTCAGCCTGTGTGGCTGCTGCTGAGAGGTTAGCGGCAATGCGAGGGAGGGTAAGGCAGGGCCCTGGCAACGAAGTTTTGTGAAAAGGTGTTGCATTTCAACGCGTTTCTCTCCATTGCAAATCGGTTTTCTGGCTGACTACGGCATTTTCCTAGAGATCCTGATACTCAGGCTTTGGCATCTGAAAGGAACATGTCAGAAAACTGCATATAAATCTAAATGGTAGCTCCTGATATGGAGGAAAAATTGCTGGTGTATCTCAACAGTAAAATTACGATCTCATCTATGAATGAACAGTCCCTCCGTTTCAATCTTCCATTTTAAGCACAAGTAAGGAACCCCTGCGGGTGTCTGCCTGATGATTTGCACCAAGAAATTAATCAAGCCCTGAAATTGCAGCTAAGCAGTGTGCAGGGAATTCTTAACCTATAGCTCCTTGTTTCAAATGAGAATTTTATACTAAGGCTGAAATACTTGTGTTTAATGGTCTTTTTCCTGAGTTCAAGCATGGAGGGATGAGAGTAGAAAGCTGAAAAGTGCCGTGCATTAAAAGTATCAGAAATCAGAGCAGTTCTGTGGCTCTAAGGCAGCACCTCTTCTGCAAGACAGTGAAATTCCTCCAGAAGACATCAACACTCAGTCTTGCAGGAATCTGGTGCACTGGGGAGCTGCTATTATTTCTCTTTAGATCAGATTGCTCGTTGAATATGACTCTGTTGTATAAACAAGGAATGAAAGCAGAGCCAAAGGATTTGTTCCTTGTTCTATATGACTTACAACACTAGGCCTGGTGGTGAGGGAATGATGGCCTGTCATCGCTCCTGCGTGCTACTTTCAAGTAAGATGAGCATAAGAACTAAAGGGAGCTGAAAAGCCCTTAAATCCAATGTGCATCCACAGAAAAACAGATGGAATCTTGCCTCTCTTTTAATGCAAGGAATGAATCCCACACATACAGAACCCTCTTTCTCATTAGATAGCTGACTAGCAAAAGAATCAGTACAAATCAATAAAGCATGAATGGAAAGGGGGAATAATAAAATCAGAATATTTATTTCTAATAAAATATATAGTTATATGACCCTTACAGTGTTTATTAGAAAACAGTTCCATACATTACTTCTAATTAAATACTTTTCTTAATGGGATAAACCTGCAGCCTTCATGGAGTTATGTAGCCGCAGGAATTATTTCTTCATCTTTCTTTTGTGAGTGGCAAGGCTGAAAATACAGATTTTGAAATTATTAATGTAGGGAAATGCAGTTCACTCAGTTGTGGAGTGACTTCAGAAAGCACAGCTTCTAAAGTAAATAAGCAGATAAGGTATTTGCAGTCCTCTTTCTTGAAGAGTTGGTTGTAGTTGGAAAAGAATACTGTGTAATCAAGTTCCTACCATTTTTCATCTCTTTGCCAAGACTGTTATGAATAGAAACATTTCTACCAGGGACATGTTGAACTTGATGGTGTGGGAGTTTTAGAAGGAATGAAACCACTCATTTCTTTGGAGCCTTCCCTAAGCTAGCATTCACCTTGAACTCATTTAAGCCAACAGCTTCAAGGGGAAAAGCTTTTTGTCTCATCTACTAAATCAAGTTATGAACAGAAAGGTATTTTGATCAGCGGTTCCCAAGTGTTTCCCATACATTATTCACATTAATGCCTAACAAAATGGGACAGTTCTTTCGGAAAGAAAATACATATCTGTTCCTGAAATTATGTTAGACATTTGCATGTATTATCTGGATGTTACATATATGAATACAGAGGAAGAAGAAATGTTCATTTGATGCGAAACATACTTTTGTCTACCCCTAATATTAGGACAAGTTTGTGACAGGGACAGAAAACCACTTCCATAATCAGCCAAGGTGTACAAGACTAAGTCTTCATTTATTAAATAGGGTACCACTTAAATTGCTAAACATGGATTATGTGGCCTTTAAAAACCAATTTTACTGCAAATCATAAACAAATGGGATTTAATCAATCTGATTATTTTTTTCTTTAAAACCATAGCTTTTTACATTTATTCTGCTGGTAGAAGAAGTGTAGTCTTCTATACCTACTCAGTGATGACATCCATATTAACGACAAGTTGAGGTTAAATCAGCAGAGGTATATCTATCCTCTGTGAGAGCAGCCCGTGTAAAATTCAGCCATCAATGTGACTAAAAGAATGCTTTGTAAATTCAAATCACTAGTTCATTGTCTAATTTGCTGGGGCATCGAGACAGATTATTTTATAGGTACCAGCTATGGCAAAGAATATATAACTCTGTTAATAACATGCACAACATTCTCAAGTATATATGACACAGAAAAACAACCCAACTAATAAATTAGAGTTCATTAACAGAGATACTTCAACTTTTTTATAGCTCCTGAGCCTTACTGCTTCCCACACCAACCAGGGCAGTGGTATTTTTTCCTGCAAAGGAAGATTCATCATGAGTGTTTCTGAGGTGTCAGTTCTCAATTGCAAAGGGCCTCCCCTCACAGGAAGGTCAGGATTACAGACAGAAAATTTTTTATGACCCACCTTCCTATGGAATATCATGTCTGATACAATTTCATAAACATTTGCATGAGATATCGCATGAAATATATGCATCCAGCTTTGGAGTCCTCAGCACAAGAAGGACAGGGATCTGGTGGAGAGGGTCCAGAGGAGGGCCATGAAGATGATCAAAGGGCTGGAGCACCTTTCCTATGAAGACAGGCTGAGGGAGTTGGGGTTGTTCAGGTTGGAGAAGAGAAAGCTCCAGGCAGACCTTGAAGTGGCCTTCCAGTATCTGAAGGGGGGGCCTATAAGAAATCTTAAGAGAGACTTTTTATAAGGGCATGTGGTGATAAGACAAGAGGTAATGACTTCAAACTGAAAGAGGGTAGATTCAGATTAGATATCAGGAAGAAATTTTTCTCTGTGAAGGTGGTGAGACACTGGAAAAGGTTGCCCAGAGAAGTTGTGGATGCCCCATCCCTGGAAGTGTTTAAGGCCAGGCTGGATGGGGCTTTGAGCAACCTCGGAGGTTTCCCTGCCCATGACAGGGGAGTTGGAAGTAGATGATCTTTAAGGTCCCTTACAACCTAAACCATTCTATGATTCTATGAGATTTTACACATTGAAAGAAATGTGTAATTCCTCAAGAACATTTTGTTTGTTCTTGTAAAAATATCAGAACAACCAAGACAGCAGTCTCTTTTGGAACATAAAACTTTATTTTCTTCCATAAAATATCTTTAATTTCTAATGATTCATTAAATAAATACTGAAGACATGATATAACAAAAAACCCCAATATGTTAGAACAATTTTTTATTGTAAGAATATAATTCATCATAGAGTTCTGATTTAATACCATTTAATATCAGAATGTATCTCTGAATGCCGTTTCTTAGTATTCACAGTTACTTGGGTAATACTACTTTTTCTTCAGATATGGAAACTTACTGAACCACTGCCAAAGATTGTCTTCAACAAAATTTTTTGTGTGACAATAATTTTATCAAAATATTATTAAACGCAGTCTTGTACACCCCATAGAGATGAAATAGACATGAAATAATGTATAACTGGAGGGGTACTAGAGCTTTTACATATGGTTTTACAGTGATATTTAAATGCACTCTTCTAAGACAAGTTTGTAATGCCACTACCTTACATACTGTACCAGAAACGTTTGACAAATAGCTCCTGCAGTGAAATGGCTAGCACTTAGCAACATGCCAACGTACTCTGTTTAATCCCTCTCACTTCATGGGTTTTCAGTTCCAGGAGGAGAAGGGATTAATAATTTTTAAGATAAAAGTTATTTTGTAGTGCCTTTTTTCTAATATAATGTTCTGACTCTGTCACCAGCCTCTGTGACCAACATATTTTCATGCCGTTCAGGTTTGCTCTGGAGAATTTAGAGATGAAGATGCCACATCGCTAGGAAAAAAAAAAAAAATGGTGCAGAGAGTTTGTGTTTTCTAAACACATGCTAATCAGAAATGTTCAGACAGTGTGCATGCTGTCACCTGTGTGGTTTGTGTGTTCAACACCTATATCCAGTTTCCAAGGTTTGGTGTGTCCTCAGAACAAACTCTGTTCTACAATGACACTGAGCAGCTTTGCTATTGTCTCAATTCCTTCTTCACAGAATAACAGCTTTTAACTAGACAAATGATGACAGCAACCCAGCGTGCCTTCCAAAGACTGAACATTTTTTGTGTAAAAAGAAAAGGCACTTGGGATAAATGTTTACTGCAACACCAGCCAAGCATGGGGCTTGGCCAGTACAAATACTTACTTCTTTACTATGTAACACCAAACATCACTTGTATCCCTAAGTTTTGGGGATTTACATCCCATTCATACAAACTTGCAACTTCATCTTTTAAATAGGGAGAGCATATTTTAAAAATGTAACTCCTAGCTACATCTGCATCTGCAAAAATGTATGTGTCCACCTAATACGCTCCCTCTGAGCCTCTTCACCTAATATTCTCACTCTGAACCTCCAAACTGAATTCAGAGACTGAAGACTTTAAATGAAATTTCTAATCAAAAAGTTGCTATAAACATAGTAGGTTTGCAAGTTGTCTTTCAGGAGATCCCTCCAGGATCATAGCCAATATGCAGAGGTCTTTGAAGTTTATATATGTTAGATATTACAGCTTTTGAATATATATATCTTACAGTATCTTATAGATATTTTATATCTCATCATATATGGATAGATATGTAAACATTAAATACTATAGGCACATATTAGTTAGATACAGATACTGTGTGTTAGTTCCATGTGAGAACTGGGAAGAACTAGTGTTTTTAAACTATATTTTTCATTCACGTTCTTGCTACAGGTGAGATGTTTCTATATATTTTCATAAAAATGCAAAATTTAAAGCTGAGATACGGGCTGTTTATGTTTTGTAAGAGACCATCTTAAAACAGGACTTTGAAATACAACAAAGAGATGCCACAGCCTTCAATTGCATTACCTAACTTCTCGAGGTCATTCAGCTAGATTTCAAAGCAGGCCTTCCAGTTCTAATTGGAAAACAAAATTATAACCAACTGCATGTTTTTACTCATGCATGGTAATTTGTATTAGCAGAGAAGACTCTGACATTTCTGGAAACAATCCACAGAGATAAAAATATATGGCACAGATAGAAGATCACATTATTAGTGCTTTCATTTAGTTAGTCCTGAGTTTAGCATTTCAGAATACAAAATCAGGTTTGAAAAGCAATGCTGTAGAAGACTGTCTCTTTAATGAAATACAGAGAAGGAAATCTATAACTGTTCAGTTCATACAATTCTTTGCCTCATTTTTTTGTTGCTTCATTTTTTGATTCTGCTTGAAAGAGCCTATTTTTTTTTTTATTTTTTTTTTTTGAGAAAGCAACTGCTCTGTAAACAGGACTCTGTACGTTGTCTCAAATGCCACACTCATAAAATAGGAATATAAAAAACACTACTTGCTTTGGAAATCTTATCCATTATACAGAGCTGCAACCACTCTGGTAGAAAGCAAAATCAGATAGGTTCAGCCTTTTTAAAATTATTTTTCTTCTGAAATAACTAAATCTGTAATGCAACCAAAACACTATTTAAAGCTTTAGAGAATTAAAACAGGTTTATTTGGTCATCTTTACATGCTCATTCCACCTCAGAACATGACTGCAGAGAACTTTCATGACATTTGAGAGATACACAAGATTTGAGTCTTAGTTTCCCTCAGTGGGTAACGAAGAAGATCTCTGGCTGTTGATGACTCAGTCATGTGTGTTTCTTTCTGCTTTTATTTTTGTCATGTTTTTTCACTTTTCTTTCACCAGAGTTCACTATTTTCACCAATAATTCATGTATCAGTGATATTTATTGACAGACATTTTTAAGAGAATCCTGCTGCTCTGTCTGTAGATCTTCCATTTATTTTAAATGTCAAAGGACATTCTCATCCAAAGAACACTTTCACTCTGATCCCAGCCTATGAAAATGGTATTTCACCTAAGGTGAGCCCAGAGAAAATCTGAAGTAGCCAGTGGCTGTTGAAATGTTGTCTGGGATGCAGGAAGGTTTACATCCACCCAAGGTCCTTGGTGTGAGTTATGGACACCTCACATCAGTCAGAGCTCTGTGCTGCTGTAGGTTCCAGCTCCACCACTTATGTCAAAATTTCATATCCCTTCACCTTTCACAGGTCTGTGAAGACTTCTGTTCTTGCCTCATTAGAAATAGTTCTGAATAGCAATCCTTTTCCCCTTTGAAAGCACCAGGATACATAGAGGCGGTTCAGATTCAGTCATTGTGCATCAGTAGAGAATTATGTTGTTCTCTTCCAGAATCTAAAGCTTTTAACAAAAAAAAAGGTTTAGCTGTTATGATTGTAGAGATAGCCTCACAAACCGTGGTGATAGATACAATGGCAGCTCTCTGCTACTTTTAAACAATTCCATTATGAGGTATGACCTGTCCCATTCATCTTAGCAGCTGCTAAACTGGATGTCCCTGAAAACACTTGTGACATGTCACTTCTTTCAGTCCTCATCAAAGCAGGTAGGAAAGGAGATGGAACATTACCTGTTGAACACTTGCACAATCCACTGTGAACAAAAGCTCATTTGGGCTGGATAAGGGCACCTGGGAACACCAGTATTCGTCTCTCCTTACAGATTCTCAAAGGAATACAGAGGGGAAGCCACTGAGGAGCTACCATATTTGATTTTAAAGGGGTGGAGAGCCAAGTCCAGGGGCCTGAGGAGTAAATGTCACTCTGTCTGGAATAGTTGGCATCTCTACTTTTAACAGCTTCATTGGAAGAAGAATTGAAAATTATTTTTCTGTCCCGAACTGAACTTTTGGGATATATTATTCTTTTGTCATTCCTTGTTCTCCTAGGAAATATTGCTACGAGTGAGAGAGAAGTTTTTGTAAAGTAACTCATTGATCTATTTGGAAGGTTCTTTATATGTGTTTGTACCACACCTCTGGGAAACCACACAAACCTCTGATCACATAATTTGATTTAGGCCTAACTTCCATAGTAGTAGACCCAGGTAATCTTTCAGTGTAAACGCGCTTACATGAACTAATCTGTGCCTGACCCAAACAGTGAGGACCCAACATATTCTATTGCATGTGACTGTGTAGAAAAATTGTGGTATCTGAAGGCAGAGACAAAAAGAAGTGGCACAGAAGCAGTCATTCCCATCATCTTGTACTTTTTCTTCCAGGAAATTGTCAAAGCACTCAGTACAAGAAAACAACTGTAAAATTTCAGACTTTTACATTAAGGACTTTGAGGCAGACTTAGTATTTCCAATTCTAATATTGAGGCCTTCACAAGGGATTTAACATCTGAAGCTTTTTCAATACATTGGACTGAATGACACTAAATTCAATGACTAAATTAAAGAAAAAAAGAACCAGAGCTCAGATACACTTTTGCCAACTGCAAGAACGATATATGTTTTTAAAATAAAATAAATTTCACATAGCAAATCATGCCTTTAAGTAGCATTTGCTCTCTCTCTATTATATATGTTATACAGTATATAGTTATGAGGGAAATTAATGTACAGATAGCCTGAACTGAAAGTCCCAGGTCTACAAAGATTTACCCTGTGTTTTACTTGAGGCATATAAACAGTCCCACTGTGCTTTGCACTTTATATACATAAACCTTTTTAGGTTTGGAGGCATAGCACAAGGGAAAAAAATACCAAAAATGTTTGGTAGCATTTCTTTTCACAACCTTGTGCTTGTGATGCTCTTGAATGAGTATCATTATTACTTTATTATGCTTTGTCATTGTGATGACAAAAAGGATTTCAGTGCAGCTCTGTAGAGACTGTTGTGCCACGAACATATCTTTCAGATGTCAGCTCTGTTCTGTTAAAAGGCAGAAACCGATTCTGGAGATGGGTTTCGCAATGACTGCAAAGCAGCTGGCATCTCTGTAACTGTCACTTTTCAAGACCAAGGAAAATTCTTTGATACCTTTTACAGCTCTGCTTAAATGTTTCATGTGCCAATGGCAGATGTGTTTAAGCTACTTACACACTTTTATCTGTGTAGAACTTTCCACAAAGTAAGGCAAACCTAAATGCTTATTTCTGTTAAGGGGAGGCACGACTGAGGACACAGCAGTGCAATCACGCTTGAGATTATCAGCTTTCAAAGGGAAAACAGAGGCTCAATTCATGTGTACTGAGACAGCAGCCCTGAACAAAGCACTGAGCATGTGTACCCATTTTCCAGTGTTCTGTGGCCTTGTGGCTACACCAAGCCCTTACTTTCCCAAAATCGCGATGTTCAGCTTCCTTACAGCTACTGCCAAACAAGGTTTACATGAAGAAATTTCCAACTATGATGACAGTGGGTATGGTTGTTCATGGAAGAGCACCAATAGCAATGTGTCTCAGACAGTGTCTCTCTATGCACCGTGTGTACATGCAGTATAGATTTATTTGTTTTCGTTTTTTTTCTTTTAGTGGCTTTCCTAAGGACTTGATATCGTGTTATAATTTACAATATGCAGGACTTAATGAACATGGAATTTAAGGCTACATCAACACTGTACTTTCAGACCAGGTCTAAGCCCATGCTTGTATCAAAATCTGCTTCCCATCCACCCTTTCCAGTTGCCAGTATTTAGGGTCTTGGCTGCACCCTGGTATGTAGGCCTAGAAAGCCACTAGTTAGAGCAAAGCCATCTGGCTGTGCAGGGCACTGGAGGACAGTGCTGCCAAACTGGTGAGTCACAGCTGGGAGACAGGGATTTCACCTTTTAAGGTCAATCTTGAGAAAACAAGAACTCAACAAACTATATACCCCCAAAAGAGATATGTAAATAATTGATTCCTATAGTCTAAAACTGCTTGAATGCAGACTGAAACATCAGAATAACTAAAAATATCTCTGTCGGTCTTTTGAAGGGAATAATTCTTGGTCTGTCAAAAATTACAAACTCACTGCAAATAGTCAAAGTCCAGTTGATGGCTATCTGCTTACACCATATGGTTGTTCGTTACTGGCTTTTAAAGATAGTATAACTTACTTAAGAACAGGCAGTAAATGCTACAAATAACATGACCACACGGCTAGGCACGCACAGTCCAGGAGGCTCCTCCAGTGTATTGATGATAACTTTTTGACACAGGTGGTGCAAGAACCAACAAGGAGAGGAGCACTCCTGGACCTAGTATTAACAAACGCAGAGGGACTAGTGGAGGACATTAGGGTTGGGGGCACCCTGGGCTGTAGTGATCACGAAAAAATAGAGTTCAGGATCACGGGTGCTGCACACAAAGCAGCAAGTAGGGCCACAACCCTGGACTTCAGGAGGGCAGACTTTGATCTCTTCAGGAAGCTGCTTGGGGAGATCTCGTGGGATAGGGCACTGGAAGGCAAAGGGGCTCACGAGAGCTGGCTGGTGTTCAAAGACCACTTCCTCCAAGCTCAAGATCGGTGCATCCCTAAGAGCAAGAAATCGGCCAAGGGATGCAGGAGGCCTGCCTGGCTAAGCAGGGAGCTTCTCAACAAGCTCAAATGGAAAAAGGAAGTTTATACTAAGTGGAAGAATGGCCTAATCCCTTGGGAGGACTATAAGAATGCCGCCAGAGCGTGCAGGGATGAAACGAGGAAAGCCAAGGCTGCCTTAGAACTCAGCCTGGCAAGGGATGTCAAGCTCAACAGGAAGGGCTTCTTCAAGTACATTGGAGGAAAAAGGAAGACCAGAGAAGCTGTGGGCCCACTGTTGACCGACACAGGAGCCATGGTGACGGAGGATGCGGAGAAGGCGGAGTTATTGAATGCCTTCTTTGCCTCGGTCTTTACTACTCAGCCCAGCCCTCAAGAGCCCCAGGCCTTGGAGAAAGTAACAGGGAAAGAGGAAGACTTCCCCTGGGTGGAGGAGGATCAAGTGAGGGATCAGTTAGGTCAATTAGACATTCAGAAGTCCATGGGCCCTGATGGGATACACCCGAGGGTGCTGAAGGAGCTGGCGGATGTCATTGCTGGGCCGCTCTCCACCATCTTTGAAAGGTCCTGGAGAACAGGCGAGGTGCCTGAAGACTGGAGGAAAGCCAATGTCACTCCAGTCTTCAAAAAGGGCAAGAAGGAGGACCCGGGGAACTACAGGCCGGTCAGCCTCACCTCCATCCCTGGAAAGATGATGGAACAGCTCGTTCTGGGCGTCATCTCAAAGCATATGGAGGAAAAGAAGGCCATCAGAAGTACTCAGCATGGATTCACCAAGGGGAAATCATGCCTGACTAATCTGATCGCCTTCTATGATGGTGTGACTGGATGGATGGATGAGGGGAGAGCGGTCGATGTGGTCTACCTTGACTTCAGCAAGGCGTTTGACACGGTCTCCCACAGCATCCTCCTAGGGAAGCTTAGGAAGAGTGGGTTAGATGAATGGACAGTGAGGTGGATAGAAAACTGGTTGAAGGACAGAGCCCAGAGGGTTGTGATTAGGGGCGTGGAGTCTAGCTGGAGGTCAGTGATGAGCGGTGTTCCCCAGGGGTCAGTACTGGGCCCAGTGCTCTTCAATATATTCATCAATGACCTGGATGAGGGGATAGAGTGCACCCTCAGCAAGTTTGCTGACGACACAAAGCTGGGAGGGGTGGCTGACACCCCGGAAGGCTGTGCCGCCATCCAGAGAGACCTGGACAGGCTGGAGAGCTGGGCGGAGAGGAACCTCATGAAATTCAATAAGGGCAAGTGTAGGGTGCTGCACCTGGGGAGGAATAACCCCCTGCACCAGTACAGGTTGGGAGCTGACCTGCTGGAGAGCAGCTCTGAGGAAAGGGACCTGGGAGTCCTGGTGGACAACAGGATGACCATGAGCCAGCAATGTGCCCTTGTGGCCAAGAAGGCCAATGGCATCCTGGGGTGCATCAAGAAGAGTGTGGCCAGCAGGTGGAGGGAGGTCATCCTCCCCCTCTACTCTGCCTTGGTGAGGCCCCACCTGGAGTACTGTGTCCAGTTCTGGGCTCCCCAGCTCAAGAGGGACAAGGAATTGCTGGAGAGGGTGCAGCATAGGGCTACTAAGATGATTAGGGGACTGGAACACCTCTCCTATGAAGATAGACTAAGGGAATTAGGTCTCTTTAGCCTGGAAAAGAGGCGTCTGAGGGGGGACCTAATTAACACTTATAAATACTTGAAGGGTGGGTGTCAGGAGGATGGGGCCAGGCTCTTTTCAGTGGTGCCCAGTGATAGGACAAGGGGTAACGGGCACAAACTTGAGCATAGGAAGTTCCACCTAAACATGAGGAGGAACTTCTTTACCTTGAGGGTGGCAGAGCACTGGAACAAGCTGCCCAGGGAGGTGGTGGAGTCTCCGTCTCTGGAGACATTCAAAACCCGCCTGGACGCGTTCCTGTGTAACCTGCTCTAAGGTGGCCCTGCTCTGGCAGGGGGGTTGGACTAGATGATCTACTAAGGTCCCTTCCAACCCTATGATTCTATGATTCTATGATTCTATGATTCTAAACATTACTTCCCAGAGATATTTAGGTTGAAGAATGACCTCCTATTGCCTCCCCATTGCTTTTTTTCCCAAATCTGGGCTAGACATTTTATGAAAATTCATCTAAAACACCTAATTTTATCTAAAACTAAAACAATAGTGATTTTCAAATCTGGAAAGGTTTTGTCTGTTTTCTCCATTTTACACTGTTTCCACCTGAAACAGTTTCTGCCAGTCATATCTCCTCATCAACCGCTTAATTTTGGTAGTTTGTATTACCCTCTTTTCATAGATTTTCCCCAGCTATAATCAGGTGAACTACCTCAGGAATCCTTAAATAGTCTTTACTAGTATCCCATCATTTGTCACAGGGGAAAAAAATCATCAAGGTAAATTATGCTGTTATGTTGTCATGTTGTCATTTTATAAAAGTAAGCAGGGAAATGCACGATTGAATTCCAATTAGTCTTGAAGCCCAAACAAAGTCTTTTTGACTCATGATGACACCTAAACCCTTTAATCCGTATTTTCTCAGTAGTCAACAAAAGATGTAAACTGGATAATTGCAGTGCCAATATGAAAGGAGGAGAGTACGGATGCCTGAAAAGGAGCAATAGACTTGTATTAAAAGTCACACAAAGATGTAAAGAATATGGCCTAAATCTAAATTCAGTTAATCCGTTCATCACATGCTGAACATCAGCAAGAAATTCTCACTGGACTGAAAAAAAATCTAAAAAATCAACTAAGTGAAGCTGGACGGCACAGGTTTGACTTCTTCAAACACTCTCTTTGCTTTGCAAAGAGAGCTCCTTTAGCTTTGGAGCTCCTTTAGCTCCTTGGGTTATTGCTTACATTCATCCATCCATCCTACAGCTGGCACACCTACAAGCCTTAAACCATGAAGACTAAATTGTCATACTCTGCAATTGATCCCATATGGGATACACCTCCCTTCCTGCGATCACATATGTGCGCACACACACACATAAACACATACTGTTCTTGAGTAAAATTAACATGTTCTCTTATCTCTTTTCACTGTGTCACCATACAAATATAATCAGACTTAGTGGGAAAAATATATATCACTGACACTCAGCCTTGGTGTTTGCAGCAGCAGAAACATTCTGAGCACCATTTGCATATCACTATTGCTGTTTGTGAATAATTTCTGGGACTGCACTAGGCTTCAACATTTATAAATTTTTAATAGTAAAAAGGCCATCTAGTACAATGGGAAATAAAGAATACTTTAAAAGCCACTGAAAGATTTCTTAATTGTTTGGGTTTTTTTCATTGATTCATCTGTTTTATTCTTTAAATTTTACTGTTTCTTATCCCATTTGTAACATACTATATATCTAAGCGAAGAGGAGAGTTGATAGGTATGTCTTACAGCCTGCGACACAGGATAAAAATAATTTTCGTGGCTCTCTGAATCTGGATATAGCTAATGGTACACATAGCTAACAGATAAGACCCTCTTTTGGGAGCTCCATGCTCCCATGCAGAAAAAGTCACTAGACAGATTTGCAACCCCTGGAAACTTTATCACAAACCCCAGCGGTATATTACAGAGGCTTAATGATCTCATCACTGGGATGAAATCCCATAGTATCATACTTATATTTACATTCTAATTGTTCGATAATGAAGATCAAGTTCTGTGCAGAAAAACAGAGCATTAGGCTTTTAATGCAAATCTTCGTAGGTGTTAATATTTATCTTCAGATCCTCCACAATGCAAAATTTCTTTAAAATTTTTTCAGTATGTTTCAATTGGACAAACCATTAAAAGCTGTTTCTTTCAGGATTTTCAAGTTATTTAGATACCAGAACAGACTGAATGTAAAAAGGCAGAGGCTTTATCAAAAATAAAACAACAAACAGAAAAACAAAACTAATTATGTTTGGATGATGCACAAGTCTACAAATAGAGAAAGAGGCTTCTGAAAGCTGGTTATGCACTGAATCATCACTCATTCACTAGTACACATTTTTTGTGTTGTCAGAGAGGACATTGACTCATGAGGGTACAGACAATAATGAGGTAACTATTTATACAAATACTAAACACACCTTTTACACAGTCACATGAAATTTTCACATGGAATGGAATTCTGAGTTTCATAATTTTTTAGAGGTTTTTATCTCATGATAATGAGGTTTCCAGAGAAGACATACATGAATAAGTTTCTTCTAAGCCAAAGCATATTAAACATACCTTTCTCTTTTAGAAAATTGGTCAAATTCACTGAAGGCAGAAGACGACTTCACTCCATATGAGCCATTTTAGCCCTGGTTCATAATGAACTATCTATTCCTCCTTTGGAGATGGCCAGCTTTGTATACTTTACGAAACAATGACTGGAACATATAGAAAAATTAATTTGATAATTCATGCCTGAATTTGAGCCCTGCTCAGATTATTAAAAGCATTCCTTACTACAATAGTAACATTTCAAAATATGAAGCACTTCTGTGGTTTAGAGTTGAAGTATCTTTTCTTTCTAGTCCCAAATTGACCCAAATCACCCCACATTTTTACATATATAATAATTAACTTTAGCTCTAAGGGTCATGAAGGGTGTCCAAACATTAAAGCTCATCAGACTGCAAACACTGATTTGTAATATATAAAGCCCACACTGGTCCACTGTGGTTGTCTCTAGGATTTCTTTTACAAAAAATAAGTTACAAGTGACAGACTTTTTCTTGCATCAGAGCACATATCCTTAGTATTCCCATTCTTCCAAGACATAATAGATATTTCAGAGAAATGGATAACTATATCTATCAAACAACTGATTGTGAAGTTCCAACCAATTCTGAGGGCTATTGTTACCTTCAAAGCCATAGATGCCTAGTGTAGAAAAACATCATTCTCAGTTCTTGGTGTCCAGTTGGATTGCCTTAGGTAGCATTCAGGCTGGAGTCAGTCATCTTAAAATACCCTTCTCCATCCTTTTCCTATGTGAATCTTTTCTCCCTGCAGAAGTCATTTTCCTATAAACACAGGTCAGATGAAGCAGGCAAGTACGATCCCTTCTTCAGAGGGAATGGCAATTTACAACAGGGGATTATTACAAAACAATTGTGGCAGCAGGTCGAGGGAGATCATNCTGGCAGGGGGGTTGGACTAGATGATCTCCAGAGTCCCCTTTCAACCCTATGATTCTGTGATTCTGTGACTTACTACTCAAATACAAGTCTGCAGATAATATGAGTTAAAGACAAAAGAAAAATTTCCCTTAAAATTAGGTACTTTAGATGAATAACCACAATGCAGAGAACTGCACTTTTATCTCCATTATATAATTTTGTGTGTGCATGCATGTCATAGACAAAAAGTATCTAGAAAGCCTGGGGTTCTCATCAAGTCAAAGTTAATAAAGAGAAAGAAAAATTAACAATTATGGTCAGTACTCACTGCAATTTATGTTTTATGGCATGGAAACTAAATTGATAACAAACTATTTAGTTACAGATATACACAGAATTTTATAGTACTTAATACTGTATATTGTCTCCATATTTGGTTTTGGTTAGTCTAGTCTCCTTGAATAGAAGTGAGTAGTCCTGCACAAATGTCTGTAAATCATATATCATATTTGGGTTTAAGTTATCTCAATGCTTTTTGTAGACCAGCAAAATCTGCAACTCACAGGAGTCCTTTATTTCCTAGGGATTCAAACGTGACAACATGCTCCAGTTTGAGGATCAAGCCTTCCAATTGCCTTCTTCAGCATAGAGAATAACTGCAAAGTCAAGTGGAAATCAATTCATTTGGCTTTAAAACGTATTTCCTAAACTGCATCTGGTGTTAATGATTCTCTCAGTTTTTGTAAGGAGAATAGAATAGTAATAGAATGGTAAATGTGATAAGGAAAAGATAATTTTTCAAATTCTAGGTAAGGTGTGTTTTCTTCTGTTTACTTCCTTTCTTTTATAAAAGTTACATTCAATTGTCAGTCTAAGATGGCATTGGTATCAAGAGGTGCTCTCCTAGAAGCAGACAGCAGTCGCTAACTCTAAATTAATAAGTTAATTATATGTTTGTGAAAGTGCCAGCTGACAGACTTAGGGCTGAAAAGATTATTCCTCTATATAGAATTCTAACAAGATTCCAGTACCAGCAGTATTTCCTGGGAATATTTTACAGTGAAGTAATTAGTCCATCTTGAAGAAGTCACAACTCCAGGGGTCAAACCAGGTTGGTAAGATCTGAATTTGAAGACACTGGTCCCAAATAAATGAAGAACTCAGCCACTGAAATTAATCAAGTTAGACAATGCAAATGGAAATAAAGTAAGGTACTTAGATGTGCCCTAACTATTTTAAACTTGGCATATGAAGGATCAATGTAATCGTACTGAAGTGGGTTAAGCTATGGTGTTTCTCACTACCTGAGGAACTGGTCAATGAATAAATAACTAGATTTACATGGACAGCAATTTTATTTGAAGAGCAAATAGAGCAACAATCAAACTCAGGAATGTGGATTAGCCACATATTCACTTATTGATCGATTTCTTATCTGAAATCAGTACCAACAATAAGCATTACCAGTTGTGCAACAAGAACACAATAAAGAATTCTTACCAAAACAACACAGTTCTTCTTAGGTTATATGCTGAAACTTATCAAAACACAGGGCAAAGTATACATGAATGATATAATCATTACAAAGAATGAGTAAGTTTCAAATTTTGGGTTTCCCTGGTTGGACCAATGATATTCTGCTCTCTCAGTGAATATTTATTAATTTAAACAATGTGCAATTATTTTGGTTTAAACTAAAATTACATTTATTTCCCAAATACTAAATTAATCTTTCAGTACTCCCTTCCACATAACTGTTGATTACCTAAAAAACTACTTTGGTAGTAAAATAAATAGTTTGATTATTGAGATTGAGGCAAGACTCTTGGAAGACCATGGGTTAGAAGTTAATTCAGCTTTTCTTCTCATTTGTAGCATCAGGTGCTCTGACAAATTTACTGTCTCTAATATAGCCATCCATGGAAGCAACCCACTGTTACAGTCTCCCATTTGGAGCTTTGATACCTTACATTTACTTCAGACCTCATAAATAGCAAACCCATCTCAGACTTTGGGGTAAAATTGTCTCAAGTAGTATGCCAGAGTTCAATTTGCATCCTCTCTGTTGTTTGGTTGTGTTTTGTTTTTTTCCCCTGGATAGTGCATTTATTAAAATCACAGCCTAGAATTCTTACTTAGGCACAAATACACTTAACATCTACTTAAAACTGTAATAAAACACATAAGGGCTTTCCCTTTCTCAGTCCATTAGGACCAGTGAGTAACAAGTTGACATTTGCTGGTATCTAGTGAAGAGTTTATTGAAAGAACTAATGGAGAGCTACTTATTAAAAATATTAATAACTTGCAATGTGACTGACAGCTGTTAACAGTTTAATTTGGAAAGAAAACTAGAGAGTATATTAAGTCTTCTGTATAGAAATGGATAATATCATATAAAATGCTGTTAAAAATTAAGAAATTATTTAGGTTTCTAGTGCAGCTTAAGCAAATCCCTTACCATAATTAAAAAGACAGAAGAAATCTTTCCAGAGACAGACAGGAACATACATGGACTCCTTTGATGATAATTCAGATTTAAAACATTCTCCTTAAGAATTGTGCAAGTAATAAAGATGGTTCTCAGAACTAGAAACTTTTTTTCTATGGGATATAATAACATTTGTATGTCCTTGAAATAAAATTTTATGTCCCATGAAGTTACAGTGATATTAAAAGTCCTTCAGAAGGTGGGGGAAAAAAAAACAAACCAAAACCAACAATCTAGAACACAAAGTAGAAAAATATTCTGAGATTCCATGCTCTCAAGAGCAGAAGCAATGAAATGCCTATTGTATATTTCTTGAGCATGTCTTCACCAGCTACAAAACCAACCTATGCACATACTGACTCAATGAAAGAAAGATTGCAAGTGTGTTCAGGCAAACTCCAAACCCCAGCATTATGCAGCTTCAATGAGACTCTGAAGAATGCACAATCTTTGGAGGGTTGACATTATTTTTTGGCTGGCTGCTTTGGTATGGCTTTGGCAACACACACTCCATGATGTTCCCCAGCAGTGACTCTTGGGGATTAGCTCATGCTGAGACCTACACAAGAGACCAGGGATGTTAACTTGCGTATGTGTGTGAGAAAAGACTGCGAAAACATTGATTGCAATGGAAACTCTACCCATTCTGGTCTGGACAGCAACATATTCTCCTTTCAGTTTCTGTAGCCTTTCTGTGTTAATTTTGTTTCTACACATTTTTTTCTTTTTCAAGCTAGTACATAACACCATATGGCTTCAAGGCTACAATGTCAGTATTTTGCAAAGATAGTACAAAGGAAATGTCATGAAAACTGTTTTGTCATTCTCTAAATAAAATACTTAAATTCTATTGTTATTGAAAAGGTGTCAGCCCTTCATCTTACACTGTTTTTATTGTTTAAACTTCAAATTCTAGAGAGGTGATGCTTCATTGTGAATAGAAATAATTGTATTTCTCTGAATTTGAGATTTCTAATTTCCACTGAATTAATTAGATTAAGATAACACCTTCAGGAGCTTCTCTTAGGAATTTTCTTTTATTTTGAAATGCATCGACTTACTGAAATAATGTATAAGAAGTTAGTGTAAAATCCTTTTTGTTGGTTGACCTTCGCTGAATGCCAGGTGCCCACCAAAACCGCTCTTTCACTCCCCTCCTCAGTTGGACAAGGGAGAGAAAACATAATGAAAGACTTGTGGGTTGAGATAAGGACAGGGAGATCACTCACTAATTACTGTAACAGGCAAAACAGACTTTACTTGGGGAAAATTAATTTATTACCAATCAAAATCAGAGTAGGGTAATGAGAAATACCATGAAATCTTTAAAACCCTTTCCCCCACCCCTCCCTTCCTCCCGGGATCAGCTTGACTCCCAATTTTCTCTACCTCTTTCCCTCCAGCAGTGCAGGGGGACAGGGAATGGGAATTGCCATCAGGTCATTACACATTGTCTCTGCGGCTCCTTTTTCCTTAAGGGGAGGACTCCTTACACTCTTTTCCTGATCCAGCATGGGGTCTCTACCACACGAGACAGTCCTCCACAAACTTCTCCAATATGAGTCCTTCCCATGGGCTGCAGTTCTTCATGAACTGCTCCAGCATGGGTCCCTTCCACAGGGTGTAGTTCCTCAGGAAAGAGGTTGTTCCAGTGTGGCTCCCTCATGAGAGGACCCTCAAGTCCCACCAGCAAGCCTGCTCTGGTGTGGCCCCCTCTCTCCACGGATCCACATGTCCTGCTGGGAAATCTGCTCCAGCATGGGCTTCCTACAGAGTCACAGCCTCCTTGGGCCTCCACCTGCTCGAGCGTGGGGTCCTCCACAGGCTGCAGGTGGATATCAGTTCCACTATGGACCTCCGTGGGCTGCAGTGGGACAGCCTGCCTCACCATGCTCTTCACCAGGGGCTGCTGGGAAATCTCTGCTTTGGCACCTGGAGCACCTCAGCCTCGTCCTTCTTCACTGACCTTGGTATCTGCAGAGCTGTTTCTCTTACACACTCTCAATCCCTTCTCTAGCTGCAGTTGCCATTGTGCAGCAACTTTTTCCTCTTCTTAAATATGTTATCCCAGAGGTGCTACCACCGTCGGTGATGGGCTCGGCCTTGGACAACAGTGATTCCATTTTGGAGTTAGCTGGAATTGGCTCTGTTGGACACAGGGGAAACTTCTAGCAGTTTCTCACAGAAGCCACCCATGTAGCCCCCCTGCCCCGCTACCAAAACCTTGCCACACAAACCCGATACAATCCTACAAAATGAAATGCACTTACCCTACAATGAAAACTCTTGACTTATTGATGACATACCAATTCTGCAAATAATACACTTTGTCTTGGAATTTGTGGATGGAGAGTTCCATGAAAATTTCAAATATGCTACCCTTGTCCAAACTCTCTAAAAGACGGATATATAGACATTTTGACTGAGATGACTACTATTTTTCGCTTATGAATTTAACCTTTTTTCCCTCAGATTAGCTTTTCTTTCATTTATAATTCAATGATGACAGTTCGTAATTGTAATGACTGTGTTTAGTTTTGAATTTGAGTGTTATTGTAGCATGGCAAATATATGTGCAGTACTGGAAATCTCAAGAGGCATTAAGAGAGGCAATGATGAGAATTTGACTACTATTTCTTGTGCTCTAGATTTGTACAAGTTAGTAATTTCTGGAATAAAGTTACTTAGTATTCAGTAACTTAAAATACCTCTTCCTTTTGTGTAGTTTGTACATTAAGGAAGATATTTTGAGGGACAAAATTTCATTAAATTCCAGATCAGTAAGAATTCAGGGACAGCAGGTCTAGTTTAACAAATATATTTTATTTTTCTGAGGATAATAGAGCAAAGTGACAAAGGGATGTAGTTGACATTATTTTGTTTATACTTTTAAAGCACGTTTTACATGGCATGACAGATAAAAGCCATTTTGAAAGTAAAGTCTCTTGGGCTTATAGGAGGAATAACAAAGTGAATTGGAATGTGGCTAGAGGAAAGAAGCAAAGATCTATGATTTATGTGGTAAGCCTGGGCTAAAAGGCAGTCATTTGTGCAGTCCATTAGACCATATTTGTTATTTTGTTTTGTGTAGCTCCTGGATCTTTTTCCTAGCAGTAAACTATAGAGATTGTAAATTATATTAATTTGGTTTTAATCCCCACAGACAGTATGTAATTATACATTAGTAACCTAATTCTAGAGCCTAGTGAGTCTGGGTAATCAAATTCAGCATAAGCAAATTAGGTGTTGAGTGTCAATTTATTTGATCTTCTTTATAAATACTTATTTTAATACATTTCTATAATAGTGATGGAGAAAAAAAAATCTTAATACTGTACATGTTTACTGCTCATCTTTATCTACTTATGTTAAAAATAAATTCAAAATTGTGTTAATAACTGTGTAATAAAAGATGTTAATTCCTTGCCTGCTGTTAGTCACTGGTTAAATGTAATGTGTTGAATTAAGCTGTACTGTTATGTTTGCTTTTCTTTATATTAGTGCTGAAGTAGAGACCAACTTGTGTTTTATAGCTCTAAACAAAAGTGTGCATTTCTGTAAACAGGAGGGAAGTTGGAACAGAAGCTTCATAGAAGTCCCTTGTCTTTAACAGAATCATATTTCAGCAGAGCTCCTGCATTTTTTTTTTTAACTATACACACGCCTAGTTAGGCATATTCCTAATTTTGTTATTTTGACATATTTGTTCAAAGCTGCCTTCTTTTGAAAGAAGACTGTGACTGACTCTTTAAATGACTCTAAGAATTTAGAACACAAGACATTTCAGCCCCAAACCAACACACCATGGAAAAGAACAGAGGGCAGAAGAATGAAAAGGAGGTTATATTAAAAATTGGTTCTTTGTACTAACAGTGCATGTTCAGCTATGTAAATACTAACAGTTACGAAGGGAAATGGAGTCAAAAATTCAAGCCATCTGCTTTCTTCCTCACACATGCTGTAATAAACGGTATTTTAAATATCTTTTGCAGCTATGGTTAGGAAATATGGGGAAATATTTGGGAGAAAGTTTGTTATTAATCAAGAAAAAAAGTGTATATGTTAAATGACTGTGGAAGTTAGATTTACAGTTTTTACTGACAACCAAATGGTTAGGATGGATAGTCCAAGGACACTCTGAGTAAACATTATAAAGCTCTTTAACTCAACATAATTTTTTGGCTTTTCATTACTAAGTCTGGATGAGTTGGCACAATATAGTTCTACAACAGGAACTTCAGATTTTGGATCTATTAATAGCATATAAATTATTTATTAACTTACAGTATATCAGGAGTAATTTGGCAGTTGGCAGGCATCTGTGAGCCATAGATTAATGTAACACCACTGTTGCGTCCAATGCCTTCTGAGCAATCTATTTCAGACCAGAATGTTTTAAAAGACACTCATTTTATTTTTTTTTTTACTAAGGACATAAAAGACACTTAAGCTGCTTTGCTTACTTGCTACTGTTCTGTTTATAGGCATAACACTATGTTTTATATTGACTGAAAGGAGAAACTGAATATGACTGAACTGTTTCTGAAAGCAAAATCACATATGGCTACTTAGCAGAGGAAGGGATTTTCACTATATGTGAAAATCAGGAACATGGAAACATTCTGGAACATTTTTGTCATCTTGTTACAATGGAGAAAAAAGTGTCAATGGTAGCAAGACAGAGTTGTAGACAGCAACAGCCCATTTCTTCAGAATGACCTCATCAGGGAGACCAGCCTCGTTGAAGAGGAGTGTCTTGCTTCCTGAAGGTCTTGTGCCAGACAAAATTTAGCAGGTAAACGATTGTCACTGTGCTAGAAAAAAAGATTTTCCAGTTCTCCGATTGCTTAAAGTCTGCACTTCTACTCCATATCATGCAACTGTGAAATCAATAGCATGTTGTTGACTTCTCTAGTTGCTGCTGCTTCTTGGCTGTAGAGCAATTAAAAGTACTGATAGCTTTTGTGGTTTCTGTTGCTTTCTGAAGTACCTTGAAATTTCTAAGCTACCTGACATTTCAGTATCACTGATATTCTTCCCTCCTGAAATTTGATGTTGTTATACTAGATCAAGAGCTCAGGAAAAACACAACAAACCTTAAGCATTTTCTTTTTCATATGTGTTCCAATGGAAAAGAAAGGCTTCAGCAGAAGGGGATTTGCCCCAAAATAGCAGTTTTTGCAAATTCCCCTTAAGTTTACAAATAGGCCCTGCCCTTACTTAGGGTCCCAAGTTAAGCCAAGTGAGAGAAACAGATGAGGATATCAAGGAAGAGGCAGCTTTCTTTAGGTGAACTAAAAGTTTTAGTATGTTGAGTTAGAAATGTTCAGTAGTGTGGTTTCAGTTGCTTAAAATATTTATGTTTTTTTCCATGAAAACATTAAAAGGATTAATCTCCTATGAATACCAAGTTCTGACTGAGATCTGAATGTCTTGAACTACCTTTGAATTTAGAAGGGAATGTTACATATCACTGAAACTGTTCACATAGAGTTTTCCCAACTAAAAATAAAGTTGTAATTGAAATATAATACTTTAGAGGAAAATGTCAGTTTTATTCAAATAAAATTTGGAAATGCCAAAATTATTTTCATTCAAATATATATTTAAAACCCAACACAACAATTTTAATTTAGTGGAAAATTGTATCTAAAAAAACCAATGAAATTTCCAAACCCCACCAAGTACCAAAATTCTAAAATTGAAGCGCTACAGCATACTGAGGTTCTGATTAAAACTGACCAAAAAAATTCACAAACAATTTTCTTTTTCTAAGAGATGTTTTAACCATCTGAACAATCATTGACTAACCCTTTTTCTTTTTGTAAATTTTTATTGACAGAGCTGAATCCATCTCACAACAAAATTTTAGTTCTTATGGAGAAGAGAATTTCCGATAGGACTGGACACAGCCAGTTCTGTTCAAAACAACACATCATTGTAACCTATTAGATCATGAAGCTGCCAAAACACCAAACAAAATGATAATCTGAACATTTTTCTGAGTTCTATGAATGAATAAAATTCACATCCATTTTCTGCTGATTCTGTCAAATATAGAAAGATAAGAAATTTCAATAAAGAGATGAGACCACACAAATAAATAAACCTAGTAATCTGTGATTAATTTTTCACTATGACTGATAAAGCTATGCCACCATTACGTTGGTGTTGGCTGATGTATATTCCATTACTCCAACCTGTCCTAATTGGACTTATGTCATAGAAACGTACTTGATTTCTCTGCTCACCTATAGTTCAGAGGAAGTTTACTTCTTCTAAACTAGAATAACTACTGTCAAAAGTACGTATTGAGAGGGCAATGGAGCCAGCTCACTCAGTAAATTTTGTGCATATGTTAAGTTACAAAGGCATCTAACTCTTCAAACAAGTAACAAATAGTTATTAAAAATAGTGATTAAATATTACATATCAGCAATACCTTAAAAGGTAAACCAAACAAATAAATGAATAAACCTTAAAAAAAATAAAAAAGGGAAAACCAGCGCTGCCAGTATTGGTGTACAATAAATGAGGGATAGTCAAATTGTATGGGGTAAACCTGGGAGCTTGTCAGAATAGAAGATAGGTTACGTTAATTAACCATACAGTGATAGCCACTCATAGCAGATTGTAGACATCAGTTATGTACTANGGAGAACTCATTCTCTTTCTTATATTCCAATTTTTTGTTCCTGTCTTTCATAGTATACCGGCTGGCTAGTTTTAAGGCACATAATATTTGCTGTTATAGAGACTATACAGACACGCCACTGCTCCAGGGTATGAAAGAGTTCATAAATGTTTGAGAAGGGATTCCTGCCTCAGGCGTTTTTAGAAAATATCACTGCCCCACAAGCAAAAAGGCCATCCTCTTCTTATGCTCCTAGAGTACATGAGTGCTAAGAGGCCGGATACCAGATGCAGATGCACAACTATAGTTTGGCAAATTTGTATTTCTAGCTCTATTTGAAAAATCTGTGTTAGTTTTGGGTTTGTTTGGTTTTTTGTTTTTTTTTTTTCATCTTAAAGTATGCCCATCCTGCAGGTGTATTACGGATTGACATTTCTAAAATAAACCACTTGGAGATTAATAAAGCAGGCAGCTGGGAAGCTGGCACATAAATGAAAGAATAAAGGTATTTTGTATTTTTTTGCTGAAGAAAATGATGGTACGTAAAAGCCCACTGTCAATTTTTAGGTCATACTTTTTTGTTGCTTTTTCTTTAGGGGGTATGGTGTTTGGTTTTTTTCCCTGTATCTTATTATTATTGTAAACAGTATCTCAGATTTTGGAAATACAAAGAGATGAGAAGGGGGAAAAAGACATCTTTTTACTGAAAGAAATGCATGTACTTAGGTAAGCATCATATAGAGTTATTTCCAACACTTTACACTCATCTGATTTGATTTATTGGCCTTCCACATACAAGAGCAGACTACAAAGCTATAATAACACTTGTAAAATCAACATATTGGTAAAGGAAGCCAGAACGAGAATCTCAGTGCCTGATGTCCCTTTAATCCTTGTCTGTATAAAAGTATATGTTTTCTTATCCGAACACACATCTGCATTTATGACTGGTTGGAGATATGTTTCTAATATTTAAAAAACCAAAACTCAACAACAAACCAATAAAAAAACCAAACCAAACAAGCAANGTGCTGCCAGTATTGGTGTACAATAAATGAGGGATAGTCAAATTGTATGGGGTAAACCTGGGAGCTTGTCAGAATAGAAGATAGGTTACGTTAATTAACCATACAGTGATAGCCACTCATAGCAGATTGTAGACATCAGTTATGTACTATGATTGATTCCATAATATGCATTTTCTTCCTAATCTATGAAGAGATATAGCAGGTAGCTAGTCATCAGAGACACGCAGAACCTATTCCAGAAGTATTTATTAACATGCAATTCTCATTAAGAAATCCAGTGATCTTGATAGCACTTATGTCATTTCATACCAGTCCCATTCATGCACTGACCACAAAGGGTTTCTGTCACCTATCTCAACACATGAAAAACTTGATATTTGTGGAGTAAGATAAGTGATCTTTCTAAGTCAAATAAGTCTTCTGATCATTTCCAGAGCAGGACAATTAGACTAAAAACTGTCATGCCAAAGGGTAAATGGTAAGAACCAGAAAATCTGTGTTCACTTACACCCTAAATACAGCTGCAGGTTTAGGTTAATATGCTGGAGAAATAACAAGGAATTAATTTTATGAAAGGCAGCAAGGTAACTTGTATGTAGAGACCTAATTATTTTGAGGGTCCTCTCTCCCTCTTTCTAAAAATATTAATATATAAAAATATACTAATATTTCTGGTCATGGAGAACTCATTCTCTTTCTTATATTCCAATTTTTTGTTCCTGTCTTTCATAGTATACCGGCTGGCTAGTTTTAAGGCACATAATATTTGCTGTTATAGAGACTATACAGACACGCCACTGCTCCAGGGTATGAAAGAGTTCATAAATGTTTGAGAAGGGATTCCTGCCTCAGGCGTTTTTA
>VXBO01014702.1:26802-39003 GCA_013400135.1 Rhinoptilus africanus
ATTCCAGGTTGCATGTGTGTAGTTTGAAAATTATAAGATAGAGCATGATACATATCACAAGGAAAATATTATCCTGAATTTGAAAATTCTGGTTTTATAAGGTAAACATATAATGATTCATGGATGTGTAATATAGTCCTGATAGTTCAGAAGATATGCAGAGTCAGGTATAAATTGATAACTCAGAACTAGGTAAAGAATTAGAAACATTTATGGCATAAGACAGAACATGTACAGAGAATGGATAAATATAATATTTATTACTCAAAAAGAATAAATTCTATGGAGGTTCTGGTGATAGATTAAGGATTTAGCTTCCATCCTTAACTCTGTATACCTCCAAGGAAACCCACCTCAGGCTAATTTATAGAGTAAATCTAAAAACCAAACCAAACAAGCAAAAAAAATAGACTAAAGGAAATACCTCTGGTCAGGGACAGACCAGGAATTGTTGGGCAACAGGCAGCCAAAAGAATCTCTGGGCAGAAAACAGAAAGAAAATGTTCAGGGAGGAGGACCTGAGTTTGGCAAGACAAGGAGTGACTGTTGTTCAGGAATCAGAAACAGAGACAGAATGGATGAGACAGGAGAAAACAACTCAGAGTATAGTGCATTAGGATAATTTAGAGGAAAAGAAGTTAACGAAAATAATGTACATGAACATAAAAATGAAGCAAACCACTGAACTTTCACCTAAGTGAGTCAGGCAATGGTAACAGTACTAGAGCTCCATATTGCATAACTTACCAGCTTTAGATATCCCAACTACCTTGTGCACATGCTCTTTGAAGGAAGATTATTGACAAAATTCCTGTAAAGGAGAGAACAAAAGATCATCAGATAGGGTTTTTTTTTTAATAAAAAAGTGCTGCTACTTAGGAAAGTTAAATTATTACTTCACTACTCAGAGATGGAGTACTTCCAGCTTTCGTAAACAGAGATAGCCTTTTGCCATTTTAATATTGCACTCTAAACCAAAAATAGAAAAGTAGGAATCTTGGTATTTAACCTAACTCAGGTGAATATTCAGATGACATGCTAAGTATGTACTGCTAACAGCAGAATGGATTAAATTTTCAAATTCAGGTACAAAGTGGGGACATTTAAAATACACTGTCTGATCTGCAGATACAACACCTCTGAATCATAGAATCATAGAATCGGTGAGGTTGGAAGGGACCTTTAAGATCATCAAGTCCAACCATTAACCTACCCTGACAAAAACCCCTTCTAAACCATGTCCCTAAGCACCTCATCTACCCTTTTCTTAAACCCCTCCAGGGATGGTGAAGCCACCCCCTCCCTGGGCAGCCTGTTCCAATGTTTAATAACCCTTTCAGTGAAAAAATGTTTCCCGGTATCCAATCTAAACCTCCCCTGACATAACTTTCCTCTTGTCCTATCACTTGTCACCAGAGAGAAGAGGTCAGCCCCCATCTCTCTACACCCTCCTTTCAGGTAGTTGTAGAGGGTGATGAGGTCTCCCCTCAGCCTCCTCTTCTCCAGGCTGAACAACCCCAGTTCCCTCAGTCGTTCCTCATAAGGTTTGTCCTCCAGACCCCTCACCAGCTTCGTAGCCCTCCTCTGGACACGCTCCAGCACCTCAATGTCCTTCTTGTAGTGAGGGGCCCAAAATTGAACGCAGCACTCGAGGTGGGGCCTCACCAGTGCCGAGTACAGGGGGATGATCACTTCCCTAGTCCGGCTCACCACACTATTCCTGATCCAGGCCAGGATGCTGTTGGCCTTCTTGCCCACCTGGGCACACTGCTGGCTCATATCCAGCCGGCTGGCCACCAACACCCCCAGGTCCCTTTCTGCCGGGCAGCTTTCCAGCCACTCCGCCCCGAGCCTGTAGCGCTGCTTGGGGTTGTTGTGACCCAAGTGCAGGACCCGGCACTTGGCCTTGTTGAACCTCATGCCATTGGCCTCAGCCCATCGATCCAGCCTGTCCAGATCCCTCTGCAGAGCCAACCTACCCTCCAGCAGATCAACACTCCCGCCTAGTTTAGTGTCATCTGCAAACTTATTGAGGGTGCATTCGATCCCCTCATCCAGATCGTTGATAAAGATATTAAAGAGAACCGGCCCCAGCACCGATCCCTGGAGAACACCACTTGTGACCAGACACCAACTGGATTTAACTCCATTCCCCACCACTCTCTGGGCACGGCCATCCAGCCAGTTCTTTACCCAGCGAAGAGTGCACCTGTCCAGGCCATGAGCAGCCAGTTTCTCCAGGAGAATGCTGTGGGAAGTGGAGTCAAGAGCTTTGCAAAAATCCAGGTAGATGACATCCAAAGCTTTTCCCTCATCCACTAAGTGGGTCACCTTATCATAGAAGGAGATCAGGTTTGACAGGCATGCCCTGCCTTTCATGAACCCATGCTGACTGGGCCTGATCACCCTGTTCTCCTGCATGTGCTGTGTAACGGCACTGAGGATGATCTGTTCCATGACCTTCCCAGGCACCGAGGTCAGACTGACTGGCCTGCAGTTCTCTGGATTCTCCTTCCAGTCCTTCTTGTCGATGGGTGTCACATTTGCCAACCTTCAGTCATCTTTTTATGCCCAAACAGATGAGGCTTTAACTTTGTAATGATGTTGAAATCTCTACCAGCAGGAGGCTGGGTTTAAGAAGTCTGCTGCACTTTGTATTATATTCCTTGTTGCTGTCTTTTACATGGCCAAGAGGCAGAATCCATATTTGTCCAGTAAGATTAAAGTGAATGGCCTATCTTGAATACGGAGATCCAGGGGGTAGATAATTTCAAAGAAGTTTAAAAGGTAGCTAACAGTCCTTGACTCATCAACAGAATGACAGTATTTAGCCTAATTAAAATATTAAAACTAGTGATATTTGAAGGATGAAGGGAGAATGAAAGTTTTTAATTCCTGAAAAACATTCCAGTAGAGGAGTGGACACAAGGGTTATGTTTATGTCAGCAAATAGCTCAGTGAATCTACCAAGTGAAATGGATGGTGCTAAGGATCCAGTGTCCATGCTACTTGTTTTTCATGGGGGTTTACTTTAGACTTGTTCTGGTTTGGTCCAGCAGCCTGATATCCCAATAGCTGTTGGATGGCATTCAATGTGGTTCTAGAGAACATCTTCCAGAATAGCTTAATCTGAAAGAGATCTAGCTCATGTATTCCTGAAGCTGCTCTGCTCTTAGAACCACAGCAGTTAGAAAAGCATAGCCCTCAATGCATTCAAAGCACAGCTAGCTTTTCAAGCTAAAATTTTAATGTAGATGCAGCCATAAGAAGTGAGAGACTCAAACTGGCACTGCAGTATCACTTTGAGGAAAAAAATGTGATTTTTCTTTCTAGCACATGTTTACACTCTTATTATCTTCCTATGGCTGAGAATGAAGACAACTCTGCCTCCTCTGAAAGACCCAGAAAGTATAAGGATAATGATATTCAAGAAAATGTTCTCTTATCATCTTCATTCATAGACTCCAAGTAGGGCATTTAGCTTGAGCTAGACCGAGGGATGTATTGATTTGACAACCACTATTTATGATAACAAACATGGTTTTCTTTTATAGGGAGCTGACATCTGCTTTTCTCTGATGGAAATGAAATTATAGGGAAGTCACTCATGACTCATTGCATTTTCATGGCAGCGAATGTTTTTACAGATATCAGAAAGCAGATGTTCACCACATACATTTTAATACATTTAAATTGTCATGTCCCACTCCTAAAATCTGTGTGTTTATTGTATTATCCACTGAAAGATAGCAAGGGTCACATCTATAAATAGCTGCCTGGTTTTGTATACAAAGTGAATATCCTAGAGCAGAACACATAAACCTTAAACCCAGAGTCTGAAAATCCATGTTTGCTCCCCATAAACTTAAACAATAATCCCTTCTCTGCAGTTTAATTTGCATTTTTATTGTATATATTCCAATAATTATCAAGATGTCTGCACTATATTAACATCAACATAAACATAAAAGCTATAGTTAATCTCATAACTGCCCTTTAAAATATGAAAATTTAAAGTATGTTTATATATATTTGATGGTCAAGCGGCCATATCTAATCCATCATAATAGTCCAGGAGGCTATGGTTACCCTTCTCACTTAGTTTTAACTTTTTGTTACAAAGATTTCAAATAAACTTGAAGAAACTTTTATTAAAATATCTCTATTTTTTGAACTTTACTTTTTGTTAATGTTTTCCTAGAATTCAGTTTGAGATCCAGCAACTTTGCATGAAAGAGCCACAAGGATCAGGTTTGATTTGGCTTTGTTGGTCCAAGAACAGAAGTAGTTTGAGGGACATGAAGTTGTGAGACAACAAGAAGCTGTACTATTTTATAGACATTCATTCTTGTGTACACAAACCTACATGCATATTGTACCGTACTTATGTCTATGCTGTCCATGAAGCAGAGGCTGTCTGGACAAGAGCAATTCCTGCTTTCTTGTTAGGCCTAACCGTAGCTTTTAAATCCAGTGTGGTCTGGATAATAATGGCCTCCAAAAGTACACTGCTCCTAAACATAAAACAAGTATTGCATTCAAGAATGCATTATTTTTTCAGGGATCTACATAAATGGTTTTACGGTAATCAAGAAATCTGGTTTAACCTGGTCCCTCAAATCTATTTTACTAAAACACATGCGTGGCACTACAACATGATGAATTCTCTCTATATATGGATAGACAAATACAGACATTTACATTTATACATTCACACATATTTCTTTATATATGTGCAAGCAGTAATATATATATAAAGGTAAGAACTTTATACATAAATATGAAAACACATAAATAATGGCCGAAACCTTTAACATTACATTTAACAAACTTTAAACATTAGTGTTTAATTACTTCCAGGTGTTCAACAAAAATTCTTTATACTTTTTAAAACAAAATGTATTGCAGATTGAATATTCTTTTTTGGAGTTTCATACTTTCTAAGAGCTTAATAGTTTTCAGAATGTCACTGCTCATGGTTCTCAGTTCAATAATGAAAAAGATTTTACCAAGATGTACCATTCTGTATTTATTTCAGTATTTCTGAATGTATTTCCATTTTTACTCGTCATAATTATCAGCAAGTAATATCAAAGGAAAATTATTATATGAAACCAGGAAATACTTTATGCTTCAAGAAACATGTGAAAATTTTCCTATGGCCACCTGTGCCCTATTTTCCTGTGCAATACTTCTGCTCTGTTAGACTAAAACAAGCAAAACACAGATAACATGCCTGAAAGCACTGTTTTTATGCCATGAAAGTGCAAGGAGTTGAGATCAGACTTTTTTTTAAATGTTTTGAAATGAAGTATCATTTGCATAACTATTTAAATGCTACTCTGAAAAACATTTTGTAGCAACGCTGAGAAAGTTCTTCAGTATTTTACCTCTGGGGATGATATTCTGACTCCACTAAAGCCAAATTTTACATTCACATTGTCAAGGTTGAAGATGAACTATTATTTTTCAAAAGTTTATATCAGAAGAGAAATACACTAGGGAAGCTAGTGGAAGAGTGGCTTAGATGAATGGACAGTGAGGTGGATAGAGAACTGGTTGAAAGATAGAGCTCAGAGGGTCGTGATTAGGGGTGCAGAGTCTAGTTGGAGGTCAGTGACGAGTGGTGTTCCCCAGGGGTCAGTACTGGGCCCAGTCCTCTTCAATATATTCATCAATGACCTGGATGAGGGGATAGAGTGCACCCTCAGCAAGTTTGCTGATGACACAAAGCTGGGAGGGGTGGCTGACANGTGTCAGGAGGATGGGGCCAGGCTCTTCAGTGCTGCCCAGTGACAGGACAAGAGGTAATGGGCACAAACTTAAGTACAGGAAGTTCCACCTAAACATGAGAAGGAACTTCTTTACCTTAAGGGTGGCAGAGCACTGGAATAGGCTGCCCAGGGAGGTGGTGGAGTCTCCGTCTCTGGAGACATTCAAAACCCGCCTGGACGCGTTCCTGTGCAACCTGCTGTAAGGTGGGGGTTGGACTAGATGGGCTACAGAGGTCCCTTCCAACCCTATGATTCTGTGATTTCTTACATATATACTAAGGATTTATCTGTGACCACCCCTGCGATAGTTAAAAATACTAGAACATGTTCTGTACCAAATATAAATCTTGTCTTAACCGGATGACTACTCTTTGTATTGCAAAAGGAATAAAAAATAATAAAAGATGACACTATAGAGCCAACTATAACTTGTATATGGAAACACATCTCCCTAAAATTATTTGTAATCTATGTGTAATGTTCCAAAATAATGTGAAAAAAAACACAACCAAAACCAAACCAAAAAAAGCCCCCCAAACCCCAAAAGCCAATTAGCAATGATATACTGCTTCAAAACATTTAGTAACAAGGTAGAATGGATAACCAGAAAAATCTTTCTCCAACACCCAATTTCTGTTCTACAATAACCTTACAGTATAGCTCCACTCTGTATGCCAATCAGTGTGTAAAATTTGATGCAGTTATTGTTCCTGTAAAGGAAAAATACATCTAAGAACTTCTGACCTACACTTCCTCTTTTATGTCAGAATGCACTCCTTTTTGAGCGAGAGAAGGAATTGTTATACAAGTAAAGAGATGAAAAGTCAAGGTTGCCTTTTTACTGCTAATAGTTCTAAGTGGAGGAGACACGTTATGCTGAAGTAGAAGAGTGGCTAACAAGACATGTATGTGCATATCATAGAAGTGGTTGAGATGCAATAATTATACTAATCTCTACAGTCCAACTAGGGGATTCCTACATAATATAATTACTTCAGAATATGAATCAGACATTCAAGTACAACCAGAGAGCGATGAAACACATTTTAAAAAAGGCAAATGCATAGTTATGCATCAGTGATTTTAAAATATGCTCAATACATTTTTTTTATTAAAATATACTATACACTGGAGTCTGGAGCTATATGCCAGGAAGACTGAGAAGAGCTGGCCTTTTTGGCAAGGAACTGTATAGCTAAAATTGCTTCAGTTCACCTATTTGTTTTTTATTTTTAAACTATCCATAAGTATGCCAGTAAAAAATAAGAAAACCTACAGATTAATCTAACTTTTCTTTATTTTATGGTAGTTTTGTAAACATTCTGCCTACACAGAGATTGTTTTTATCTTAAAATAAGAAAGAAACATCTTTATGTTTCTTTGGTGACCTTTTTGTATCACTGAATTCTGAAAGCCTGTGGTATTTTATGGATGTATTTTAAAAAATCCAAATCTGCCCCAAAAAAGAACAAACAGAACAAACTTCCTATTGAAGAACAGAGATATACATATAGTATGTTGTTATGGAGGTTTTTAATGACTTTACACCACCACCTGTTTAATTTCTGAGCATTTACAGACCTTGAAAGAATATGTTGGTGTTATGTATTCATTCGAATGAATACATATATGTTTGTATTCATTAGAATGAATACAAATTTATGGTTTAAAATGAATTTAACAGAATAAGAAAGCACATTCACAGTGAAGTTTCCATCTCGTAATATAATTTTGGTTCAATGGTAAGTCAACTAACTGTCTGTCTGAGGAGTTCTTATTATTTTTATGTCTTCCAATGAGAACGTCAACTTTTCCTTAAGGAAATCATGCAGTTACAAAATGTCAAGGCTTCTATTTTCACCTAAATTATGATAATTTCTCTTCCACCCAATCTCAAAATACATTATGTTTTCTAGCCAGACAGTTGTGTATAAGAATGTCACCTGATTTTCTTTTTGCCTATAAAAGAAAGAAAAAAACAAAACCCAAAAGCCCAACACATAAACAAAACCCCAAAACAAACAAACAAAAATACTCCAAAACTCAAACAGAGAAGAAAACTCCCAAACAACCCCAAAACACTTTTAGGAAGTACATGGTACTAGGTAGATGACTGCTCAGAATGCAGGAGCAAGGGCTAGCTCAAACTAACTCAGTTTCTTGGCCACGGGTTGGCAAAGCAAGAGTGGCATGTCAGTTGGAGCATGCTGAAAACAAAAACCTCTAAAGAAAACGGGTGAAGAGGAACTACAGCATCATGACCACAGAGCTGGACAGAAAAGGAAAACTGAACTATGAGCTGAGAAACTGCCTTCTGGTGTTTGCCCCTGCTGGGTTCAAAGAAGTAATATAGTCTCTCTATCTTCTGTCTAAATAAACAGATCTGTGCTGGTAAAATACCCACATGAATATCTTCTAACAAAAGGCCATCTTCACGAGTTTGAATATTAGTTTAGTCACACAGAAAGGGAAAATACATTTTAGCATGTAATCACAAATAATTTAGGTTGGAGTGACCTCCAGAGGTTATCTGGTCCAACTTTCTTCTCACAGCAGGGACAATTTATATGAGGCAGCTATTCATCTGTATTGTACTGTATCACAGTAAAAACATTTTTCTAGTATGTAATTGGAATTTTGCATGATACAGATTGTATTTGTTGCCTCTCATCCTACCACTGTGCACTTCCAGGGTGAGTTTGGACCCATCTTCAACTACAACTTTCATTAGGCTATATTTTAAGACAGGAACTAGATCTCCCCTTAGCCTCCTTTTTTTAGGACTGAACAAAACCATTTATCAATCTCTTCTTGCACTTCATGTGCTGCAGCCCCTTGACCATCTTGATGTCTCTCTGCTGGGTCCACTCCCGTGTGTCCATGTCTTCTACAGAGCCCCAAACTGGACACAGTGCTCCAGATACCGTCTCACAAGCACTGGATAGAGGAGAATAATTGCTTGCCTGCTGGTTACATTCTTGCTAAAACAGCCCTGAATGCATGTGGAAAAGACACCACCACAAGGACACACTGACGACTCATGTTTAACTTCTGGACCACTAGAATTCTCAAGATCTTTTCTGGAGATCTGCTCCATGACCCAGCCTGTATGGTGGTATGAGGTTATTCCTTCCCAGGTGTGGGATTTTTCACTTCTTTTTGTTGACCTTCTTGAAGTTCTTGTCAGTTCACTTCCCCAACCTGTTGAGAATAGCAGCTCTGTACTCCAGCGTTTATCACTCACACAGGTTTGGTCCAGTAGCAAACTGAGAAATGCCTCTAGTAACCAACTTCCACATAGACTTTGTAGCTCTGATCACAACTTTTTCAACTCAGGGTTCCAGACAGTTTTACGACAAGCTTCTCACCCATCTATTCCATCCATATCTCATCAATTTGCCTTTAAGGATACTGTGAGAGTACATGTAAAAATCCTTGTGGAAATCAAGGTTGACAACATCCAGGGCCCTCCTCTTGTATAGTGCCAGTAATCTCATCACTGAAGGCAATCATGTTGCCCAGGCACAATTTGCCTTTCGTGAAGTCAAGCTTTTCCTTCCTGAACCTGGCTACAGCTTCAGCAGTCGAATACGGTATGTGACTAGGAACTAGTTCTAAATGGTTTCCTTTGAGCAATATGGTGTTATCTTAGACCTGAACAGCTTTTTTCTTTTTTTCTTTGTTTTCTCCCTTTTTTTTTAAATACAAAGTCTGAACAATATTTGGAGTAAAATACTCACTATCTCCTTAGAGCTTTATGTTATCAATAATGGCCATAATATGAAAAGGTTCAGCTCAAGTTTTTCTCTGGCCTCAACTGCTCTTAGCATTGCTATCTTAGGAATGATTCTTTTTCCTATGAAAGCCATTATTTCTGAGACCCATTTAGCATTTTCTATCTGCAACAAAAGGAAGATGTTCCAGGTAAACCCTACTAGCTTGCACTTTAAATCAAACACCAAGGTAGGACATAGTATTATGAACATGCATTGAGCCTGAAGGGTCCTGAAAAGTGCAACTCAGGTTTTCCTTTTTCCTTCCAATTAAATTAACAGACTGAGGGAGTTTTCTGTCTATCTGACAATAGTGCATATTTTATCTGACAATGTTTTGTTTGAGAAAACCACAGTGAAGTCCCAGACTGGAATTTTGATTTCTTCTCTTCGTAATGGACTCTGGCTGCTACCCTGACATATAATTAAGCAAACTGTCAATATATATTGCAGCCACTAGAGACGGATACTCTGTCAGTATTTTTCCCAGATGAAAGGCACATTAGAAGCACTTCTACATCTGACTGAAAAAGGTGGAAATTGGCAAATAGAAAGCTATCTCAGTGCATCACTCTTCTGCATGACTATTGACAACTAAAGCTCTTAATTTTTTCTAAACCTGCTTGAGACTTTTGGTACCTCCTCAGAGGCAGATCAATAAACGTGAAGAAAATTAAATTAATTGCTGGATAAAATTCATTTTGAAAAGTGTGAATGGCGTGACAAATATAATGGGAAGGGGAAAAAAAATTGCATAATGTTTGAGCAAGGATTCTGTGTTTCGATTATTTTTGCTTTGGAGAAAGGTCAGGAGAAGGACAGATAAACTGAAACATGTCACTAAGAATGTTATTACATATTTTATAGACCTTAGCTTAATGACATAGGTTTCTGCATGGAATTGGCCACCTTAGTAGCAATAAAAAAAGGACAACATTACTGATTAAACAAAACAAATTAACAAACAAACAAAAAAAGGAGCAAAATAGCATAGGTAAAACAAAAAAGATTAAGGTAGGCGCCTGATTCCTCATAATATAAAATATCGTTGCTAGTGGACACTGTGGAAGCAAAATAAGATTTGTAGATATTCTGAAAAAGACAAAGCACAAACAAGGTTGCAAGCAAAGTCCAAGAACCACAGCACACTTGTTTGACAAAACTAATTAACACATCATTGCTTGTCTTGGTAGTTTGATGTTTGAAATCATAGAATCATAGATTACCAGGTTGGGTGGAACCTCAAGGATCACCTTGTCCAAACTTTCTTGGCAAAAGCATGGTCTGGAAAAGATGGTCCAGTACCCTGTCCAGCTGAATCGAAAGTGTACAATGTTGGAGAAGCCACTGATTCCTTGTGGAGATTATTCCAACGGTTCTCATTGTGAAAAACTGTCCTCATGTGTCCAATTGGATTACCACCATTACCACTTATCTTTTCCATGTGACTTCTTGTAAAAAGGGAGTCTCCACCTTCTCTGTCGCCACCATATTCCATACTGGAATGGAAATATATTCCATACTGGAATATGGTGATAAGCTCTCCCCTAAGGAGGCTTGAAGGCTGAACAAACCCTTCTTTTCTCAAGGCTGAACAAACCCATTTTTCTCAGCCTTTCCGTATACGGCAGGCTTCCCAGCCCTTTGGTCATCTTTGTGGTCCTTCTTTGGACTCTCTCCAGCCTGTCCACATCTTTTTTGTGTAGTGTAGACCAAAACCAAGCACAGCATTTTAGGTCTGGCATGAGAAGCCCTGAGTAGAGTAGGATAAGACTTCTTTATCTCTGCTGATGCCCTTGTTGATGCAACCCAGCATCCTGTTTGCTCTCTTTGCCAAAGCAGCACACCGTTCACTCATATTGAACTTGTCCACCAGGACCCCGAGAGCCTGTCCACCAGGACCCCACCTTTCTACAGAGCTGCTCCCCAGCTGGGTAGATCCCAGGCTGTGCTGCACTCCTGAATTATGCTTTACCAGATACAAGACCTTACACTTGTCTTTGTTGGACTTCATAAGGTTCTTGTTAGTCCACTCTTCCAGCCTATCCAGGTCTTCCTGCAGGGTGTCTCTCCCTTCCAAAGTGTCCATTTTCCCACTCAGTTTGGTGTCATGAGCTAAATTCATCAGAGTACACTTAATCCCATCATCCAGATCACTTATGAAGCTATTAAACAGTGTTGGGCTCAGTATCAGTCCCTGGGGATTCCACTTGTGACAGATTGCCAGTTTAAAAAGGAGCTATTTACCACCACCCTCTGGGTGCAACCTGTCAGCCAGTTCCCCACCCACCACACAGACCACTTGTCTAGACACTAACGCATCAGTTTCTCTAGGAGGCTGTGAGGGACCATGTCAAAACCTTGGAGAAATCCAGGTAGACAACGTCCACCACTCACCCCACATCAACCAAGCAAGTTACTTCGTTATAGAAGGTGATCAGGTTTGCCAAGCACAATTTGTCCTTGGTGAATCCGTGCTGGTTTTTCCTAATCACATGTTTCATTTGACTTGTGATAGCCCACAGGATGATTCATTCCATAACTTTCCCAGAGACTGAAGTAAGACTGATGGCCTAGAGTATTGGAGTCTTTCAACACAGGCTATAGGGAAAAAAAGATAGAGGTCTGCGATTTCTTTCTTTCTTTTTTTTTTT
>VXBO01014702.1:39017-68408 GCA_013400135.1 Rhinoptilus africanus
TTTTTTTTTTTAATTATTACTAGTACAAATAACAAATACCTAAGTCTGAGAGGTGGTGTGTTAACCTCTCTCTACCTTAGAACTGGCTCAAGAATCTACCACTGGAGTGTAAATGCCTTTAGCCACCGTAACATAAATGAAACAAAACATCCAGTGTCATTACTGCCATGTTAATAAGAAAAGATTAAATCAGATTTGTAACTTCCAGCTGTCATGAAGGGGCAATATTGTCTTGCCTGCAATATCAAGAGTCCATAGAGATCAAAATACGTAGAATGAGTGCAGTTAAAAATGGAAATATTTCTTTGGCTTCTCTAGTAAACATCAGAAGTATAAAAATTCTCTCCCTTACAGTTTTAAAAAATAAAACACTGAAAATCTTCCCCTTGGTAGGCATTCCAAGACATTGATGTATAATGTGTCTAGTCACTACAAGATTAAAAATCCTTTCAAATAGCATATAATTTAACAAGATTAAAGGAAATTAGAAATAGATTTTTACCTTACAACTCTAAAAAAATCAGTAAGATACTTTAAGTGAATCCTTCTACAGGAACCTTATTGATTACCAGAAAGGCTTTGGCTGCATCATACAAAGAATCACGGTAGTAGTGCTTGAAGTGCATTTTTCTAGCTCATATAAGCATATTATTATGAAATTTGTTTGAGAAGACACAAAATAAAAATAAAAAACCCTTGCCCCCAAGCGCACAAACCCTAAACAAGTTCTGACTGGCAAGAGATATTTAGGTATTTAAAATATGAAAAAATAAATTTAAGTGTAGTTTTACTATTTGCATTAAAGTCTCCTCAGATTCACATTTAGCAATTTGAGCATCTCAGCTCACGGACAGAAAAATCAGCATAAAGTCCAGTGTCAAGCAGTAAAAGGGAAAGGAGCTCAGTGAAACCATGTGTACCTCCTTATCCTGGTGTCTGAAGATAAACCACTTTTACTATCTTCTGTACTTTAATGATTGCATTTATGTTGGAGAAAGGAGGAAAAGTATCTTCTGGGGAGTTCAGAAAATAAAAAGATGTGACTAACTTCATCTAGTTGTTGTAGCAGAATTTGGACAGGACACCATTATAGGCACTTAGTTGCCATTATTAGTGACTGCAAATTAATGTCATAGCAGATAGTAAGTATACACTGAAACAAATGAATTATTGTTTGACCTACATTTGTGTTTCTTTTCTCTGCAGAGTCCTTCTGAGTTTAATACATGAATTTTGCCCCTAGTTTGAATTTGGTCCACAAAAAGTACTAGAAATTGCATTTTGATATTTTTGGACTCAAGTTGATCAGTTTGTCAAGGAGTGTAAGGTAGGTCACAAAGTAATACAAATAATTTGGAAATAACAGAAATGCATCATATTAGTTCTTAGCTTAAACACACTCACTTTAGAGCTAATTTCTTTACTCTCATTAATTTCTTGCAAAATTATGTGAACTCAACACTAAACTTGCATATTTTCAAAAACAATTACAACAGCAATACAGCTTAAGATTTACTCCATCAACAATATTTAGAATGCTGTACTAACTCTTACAAAATACCAGCCCACAAGGTTCAATGGAAAATGGGTCAGCGGAGTGGTACGTATCACAGCATGCCAAGAAAGATGATAAATCATTTTGGCTAATAAATGTTCTTATAGACCTGAGGACCAATGAGGCCAGAACAACTTATCTGCTTATAATCACCTGAGTCAGTTGTTTGTCAGAATATGAAGCAATGTCTAGTGCTCTTTGACTTAGAATAAATCTAGTGCTGGTTTTCTTCAAGAAGAATTTGGTTCCTATAATTGATATTTAAAGAGAATAACAAACTAACAATCACAGTACTTGTAAATTTGCAAGAACTGACAACAGCCTCCATTGTGTTCTGTTATTGTATCTCATAATGTAAGGTCTAATTGTTTTGGGGAATGCTAATTCACCAAATTAAAAGGAGTGAGTTAAATTGGTGTAACAATTTAAAGCAATTCCAAGTGTGTGTACGTAGCCTTGCCTTGAGGATCAAAAGTTGCAATAATAATTTAAAATTGCAACAGTCCAAACTCATCTCCAGTGTAGACTTTAAATGGAAGCCATCATCTATCACTTTGAGTTATTTTTACTGTTCCACAAATGCCTCAGCAGGTATTCTTGTATATTAAATTAAACACAAAAATAAAATCAATAGATTTTTACATTATTAATTTAAAATACATATCAAAAAATGGAGAGTCAGTTCTATAAATAATCAGGGCAGAGAGTTTATATTCCTTAAATTATGAATTATAAATCACAGTTCTAGAGCTTAGAGGTACAACACAAAGAGAATGGACAACACAGCTATCCTTCGTTTCAAGACTAAGCTACTGAGAAAACACAAGGGACTGACATCCATGATTATCTCCAACACATCTTTGTAACAATATCCTAGTTTGTTGGTTAGCCTTCACATTTTCTGGATAATAACCAAGACTTGACTTGATATCTTGAGAACAGATATTCTCAAGTAGGTCCTACCTCACATCTTTCACGACTGAACCCTTCAGTGTAGTTTTCACAGAATAGCCATAACATTTGTTGAAGTTGTGTGTTATAAAAGGCTGACATGGGTTTGCTTCCATTACCCTTTTGGGTACCATCTTTAAAGGTGTGGAAAGCAAGAAAGCAGTACTTTTAGCTTGTAACACGTCTCCCTCTGTCTTCAAGGAGAGTTTATAGGCTGAATACTGTTGTGCTCAATGCAAATATGAACATAAGAAGCACATTAGGGGTTAGCATCATTAGAGTGGTTTTGAAGAAGGCTCTTTATGCTTTCTTCTTTTGCCTTCAGAAAGTACTAAGGGCTCAGTGTAACGTAATTCAATAAAACCCCTAGTTACCATGAGTTATATGTATTATTTCTTTCTTTTTTTTCTCATCTTCTACTTCTTATCCTCTAATCCAAAGCATTAAAATTCAACAATGATTATAAATATTTCAACAAGATATTGTAGCTGAAAGCAGCACAAACTTTAAATAATGTCAATTTACATACTAGGTTAGGTAGAGATAATGAAAAAAACCCCTTATAAATTAATGTCTACATCATTCTGGTATGAAGATGGGAGGAGTCTGAGTCAGCATAATGCTTTATTTTGCCCTGAGGAAAATTAAGGTCAGCACCCCAATGCTTAGTTTCTAAACCCTGTATTATACTTGTGGCAGAAAAAATGTCACTTTAAACCAACATCAGTAATCCTGACTATCAACACTTAAAAGCAATTGTGTTAATGAAAGATTCTGTGCATAATGTTTATTTATTTTGGTATATATGGTATTAAAACATCTTTTCCAAACTGATTTTGTTAATAAGCAATGTACCCTAATTTTATAGCTCTTTCAGAGGCAATTGTTTTGATCATGAGAGGAGATGTTTCTAATAATGGCACAAGTGTAATGGGACTTTAGGCAGCTATATGACAAGGCTCATTAACCCCGTACGATACAAATATTAACATACTACTAACTGGAAAAACAAAATGTTAACTGTGTAGTATGAGAAATTAAAGAAAACACAGTCTAGCACAACTGATAAATTCTGCTGGAGTACAAGCTTTCCATATATTGTAACTATTTATGAAGTATCAGACCTTATATAGGGTGACAAAGTTCAACTCATTCCTTTCGCACTTCCACTTCTATGGCAGACTTCTTTTCTTCTCCAAAAAATTGTCTTTATGATTTTTTCCTAGTACATAATGCCTGTCTCTAAGCCTGAAGTTGAAATTGAAATTACATTTTGGAATAAGCCTTAGCAAACAGGTGAAACCACAACATTCATTTTTAACACATATGCAGCTTTATTCAGGAATTGTTCAAATATCTAGGATCTATTATGTTAAATGGTCTTTATGATGTCTTCAAATGTCAGGAGTATTCAGACTAGTCAGATGCTAGTGTCTGAAGGTGCCATCCATCAGATTGAGTCTAAAGAAAGAAACAAACAAAAGATCATAGCCTCAGTTTCAGTTTCTTTTGAGATTTATCATGCTTCCAATTATTCTTGGCTCCTACAGATTTCATTTTGGGGAACAACAGGAAAAGCCATAATAACCAGACTGTAATTAAAATGCTGTGAGCACAAAAAATAACAGTAAAATTGAAGGACAAAAACTTCCCCTTATGAAAAGTTTCATACTGTCAGAGGTGGTCTTCAAAGACTTCAAGTCTGAATTCAGGAAAACAGATCTACAAAAGAGACCTACAAAGATATTGTCATTTGGTTTTGAATGACTGAAATCACAAGGAACATTTCCTTTGGTCAGCTCAGAGGGAGAGACAAAGGAATGAAAACAAACACAATAATCAGAGTAGGAATAAGCCATTGCACAAGGCCCTCGTGGAAACGCCAGTGAAATGCTCTGTACAGTTCTGAGTACACAAGGAGTTCAAGCTGGGACACGAGTCGGGAGGGAAAGACACTGCAGGCAACCTGTTTCACAAGAGGAGGTTTCATCTCTAAATGGATAGAACCTGAAGATGAGATAATAAGCCCTGCTGAGATTTCATCTTTCCCTTCAGAAACATTTATGGTGGTACTGCAATACAACTCTAAAAAGTTAACAATTTCAAATAACAGACAGTTATTTGGATGGTTAATTTAAAAAAAAAAAAAAAAGAAACCTTTTCCTGCATGGTTTTTTTTGGTTTTCATCTAAAATTTCGCATATGCGAGGTAGATTCCTATTCCATCACTGAGACATTATTACACAGAAAACATGACTCTAGTGAGTGCTGTGGTAGAGCATTCCCTTCAGCACAATTACACATAGAGAGCCTCCTGTTTTGCTCAGTAGAAACAGCACCATATTGAGAATATCGAGTAGAAAAAACCAAGGAGAAGGTGGTAGCAGCTTGACCATTAAATGTATTTTAAAGGCCCTCTCCAACATGCACATTAAGTAAAAATAATAGCATTAAGCGGCATAGCTTTTTCCTGAGAAAATTTTGAGAAACACAGAGATTCTTAAAATTAATTAAACCAAGTTTACATAGTGAATTAAAGAAAATGCATTTTATACTTTTTTAAAAAGCAAGTGAAAACTTGAGTGCTTCTGAAAGAAAAATAAGCTTTTCTGTAAATCTCAGCAATCAGACCACAGCTGATTTCATGGTTCAGAAAGACTGGAGTACCACTTCTGAGCAGTATGAGGGGCCTACAGTGAAAAGGAAGGCTATTCCATACAGCAACACAACATTTTATTGCTCCAGTGGTTCCTAAGGTCTACTATACCCATTTGTTCTCATGCCAACATTATTTCTTAGCTTGAACCAAGACTGTCAAGCATGGTTCCTCCTGTCCACACCATGCATTTTTTCAGAACAAGTTTATTCTCTCCAGATATTCATGTCAGTACATTCTTTAGGGCATGAAGGACATTATAGCTCACCTCTCTTAGCTTTCATTAATAGATGGAAAATGCATTCACAAAATCAGTTGTTGTGATGCAGTATTGAAACACACCCATATCTCTTAGTCTGGATGCTCAGAAATTAGCAGTTCTTCCTTCCCAATGACAAGTAAGTTAAATCAAAGAGAATCTGTGCAAAGGGATAATGGAAAAATATCACTCCAAGCTGAAAAACTCAAATATGAGTAGTTAATAAAACCATCCCCCAATAAACCTGACCTTCACTCTTCTGTTGTACATGATGAGAAGAAAATACCCAGGGTTCCTTCTCACTCCTAAGTTTTTACCCACCTTAAAGTTACTGTTCATCCTCAGCTGTGGGGAACTGATTATAATTGCCTTCTCCTTTAAGGCTGTACAGTTTTCAGGAATTTTACTACAAAAATGAAGAGAATAGGTCAAAAGAAAGCTCTGTACAGGAGGTTTTAAACCAGATGGTTGTTTAGGGTGGCTCACACGTGCACAAGGTTGTGTCAGTCCCCTCTCCAACACGTGTTATGATCTTTCCGTTGGCTACCCCTCTGGCTGTTTGACCCAACTTGACATTGTATCAGTTTCTTTTTTTTTTTCTTTTTTTTCTTCCTTCCCCCTAAGCATAAAAAAGAGTCAGTGAAGTCAGTGACACCTAGTAGCTTGCACTGTATCTCATTGGTGTTTTTCTTTTGATCACGTGTTGGTCACTTACTTCTTTTTCACTTCTTAGTCCAGCTTAATAACATAGAGGTTTTTATTCTATAGTTAAAAAAGACCCCAAGACCACCACCAGCAACAAAAAAACTCCTCTCCAACCCAAATCAAAACAAACACAAACACCACATATTTTATAACAGGTTAGGTGTTTTGTACCAGGTTTCCTCTTGCTAATTAAGGTGTTTGTCCCCAGAAGTACTTTCTGTTTCTTGCAGTCCATCTCTTTCTAGAGATAGGAAACCTTTGCATATCTTTTCATTGAAACATATTTTTTGTATTAAGGAATAAGAAGTCTCCTCTTTCTAAAAGGGGAAATTTTCTTTTACACAAGGAAAGACAAGTATCCAGGCATTTCGCTTCCTCTGTTTTGCAGCTATTTTCTTCATATTTTTACAATAGAGGAAATTTGCTAAACATGTGCCCCTTTTAAATCTTGGGTGGCCCTGAAACTGGTATGCAGACAATCAAACAGAAGATAATACTCACCTACACAGAGCCACCACATCAATTAAACTACTTAATGCACCATATTTTCACAGAACTTATTTTCATTATTATTACATCTCTTTGGAGAGTACTTTGAGAAGCTTAGTTTAATTTACTAAAGGCTACTACTTTTCTTTTTGATTTCCTCCTGAAAATGCTAAGTATAGGAGAGAGACCAAAGAGAAAGGCAGAACATCTGGTCTAAGTGGGGACTTACCATCATAGCTATAGATCAAATGGAAAGAAATCCAGGAACATCTATTTACTCAGGAATTTCTTTCTCTATTCTTTTTTATTTTTTCCTCTCCCAAAAGCTAAGTTTTTTACCTAAAATGAAGGATAGAAAGTAAAAACAAGCAAACAAAACCTACCCACAAGCTAAATAGTTATTGCCCATTAATTTAATTCAAACTTCAAATCTTGTAGCTTACAATGAAGTGATACAGTTTAAACAAAATTAGATTGGTGTCTAAACACTGAATCATTTATGAGCACATTACATAAATATATTTACATTTTGTGCTACATTTTTGCATTTGGCCTAAAATGCAGCTCTGGAGTTTGACACTTTAAATTATCCTTTCTTGAAATCAAGGCCTTTGGATAATTAAAGTTACTTTTGCATAAAATGAAAATAAAGTCTGCAGCCTTTCTAACTAATTTTTAGGTGTAACTTTAATTTTTATGATTTTATTTTATTGCTTTATTTTGAAATAAATGGTAAAAATATTTGTCAAACAATAACATTTAATCTTTATACCTATTTTTTCTCCATGCAAACTTTTGATTAAGTACCTTCAGATAGATTTAATTCTGTAAATTAAGATGCATATGTTTTATGTTTAAATACCTGGAGACCGATATAAATAAAATATGATAGTAGCTATCCGCTTGTCACTTGTGTCTGAGATCATATGGATTTGAAAATGGAGTTGAAACTTCTTGTCATTCAGGTTCTTGGAAAATTATGCCTGGATTGCACTGTAGGGTTACTGTAGCTCTCCAGACTTTCCATTTAATGTACATATATTTGATAAAGGAAGATCGTAATTACAAAAGAGAAGTAAATGTACCTGTATACAGAACTTAGTCTTCTTGAGCTTTCAGACAAATCAACAGATAATTCAGACACAAAAATAAGATTCCACTAGACTATCTTTTTGCAACTTGCCATAAATTTCAGTTAATAAGTTTCAAGTACTGATGAACACATTTCCATGAACACCAAAGGAATTTCATTTAACACTGGAGGATGGCTTTTTTTCCCATGTGTAATGTCACCCACGACTGAACTGACAATCACTTGAAATTAATCTGCAACTCCTCCATACATTTCAAACACTCTTGTCAGGTCAGAAATCATGGGTGATCTACTTAAAATCACTTTCCATCCCCCAAAACATCTTCATTAATTCCTATATGGCACATTGACATCAAGGATCATTTATGGAGTTTCCCTCAGGTCCCTCAGATGGCCTCCAAGACTCTAAACACCAAGGCACAGCTTTGTGTGATGTGAATGAACCTGCAGCCAGTGCCTTGGGAATGCCATGAAAACCCAGACAGCCAATTTCCTGCCAAAATCTCTCTGATCCATTCTATCACATTCCTAGCAGTCTAAACAAATTTGCATCATACCAAAGACAATAAAGAAAAGTAGAAAATGAGTAATTCCCATGTGTAGTGGAAGCAGCTTGAAGCTGATGAAAAACAGTCACCGTTTTAGTTGCCAAATATGCAGATTTTCTGGAGGGAGTCCTATACCTATTTAACATGAAGAACCAGGACAGGCAGGTGTCTCACTGCCTTTGCAGATCTGGTCCCCTATATGTTTCCTAATTACATTCCTGACCACATAAGCTCTGGATCCGATAGGGGTTTGTAAGGAATTGAGGGATGGGTCACATCACAAGGTCAGAGTCTGCAACTCAAACACCGCAGTGAGTGTTGATATATCCCCTCCTGAGAACAACTGACTCCTTGACTTCCTCACTAATGGGCACTTATAGTGCTTTAGAGAGACATAAGAGTTAACATTTCCCCACATGAACACAATTTTTTTCTAATGTATTTCCTCTGGCTGCTTGGTCAGCTCTGAGCAGAGGCAGCTGCGTGGAAACACCTGACACTTTTTCTGAAGCTGGAGGCAGAGGGGAATGTGGTACGAACACTACAAATACATTAGTTATGCAAGTTCCTTCCTATCATCATTGTGACCTAGATTCAGAGGAGGACTGTGGCTTAACTTTAAGCCTATAAAAAGTCCTACAATATTCAAAATAGGACAAATTTCACAGTTAAAATAGTGATACTTTAGACGCTTTACTGCGGCAGGCAATTGTGAGCATCCTTCCCTACTGTGTTTTCGTTATGGTCAGCACTACTCACCAGCAGTCTCTGTAGCCAAGAAAGAGATTTCCTACTTATCATAGAAACATTTGTTTGCCTGCAGCTTGTAATCTTTCTAAAACTAAATCACCAGACAATTAATTGATTTATCATTGTTGTCCGGGAAGAAACTTAATTGCTGGAAAGTGGAGTAGATGTCAGTAACATTACCCTGGGTCAGACAGTGGCTTGGCATGGGATGTGAGTGGACACATAAACTAATTTATGCACATACGGGTAAAATACAAAAGCATCTCATGGTGAAACTATAAGGCTAACTAGTATATTTCTGCAAGGATGGGATACTGCAGGGTATGGAGGAGTCCTCAGTTCACCACCACTTTCTTCTTGCTCCAACCTCCTCTTAAGCAGACTGTTATTTCTTTCAGGAAAATAATCCTCCAAAGAAAATGAAATAGTAAGTTTATTATCAATCATTCTGCTTGTAAAGTTCTTTCTTTTGTTGTCCATCCCTCTACTTTAGAAAACCCTTACAGAACTCTGGCTATAGCATGACATGGCTGGTGACTTGCAGGACCCAAGTGCCATATTGTACAGCCTGCAGCTCCCTCTTTTAACCAGGAAACCTCAGACTCTTGGTTAGCTCAACAGTTCTCCCTTCAGCCTTTTCTCCATTTCTCCCTTCGTCTTGGTATTTAAGTGCTGTAGTTTTTCCATAATCCCTTGTATTGGGTGCAGGTGCACTGGTGAGGTGGAGCTGTAGGGCTGCCCCATGTCTGATACAGGCAGTTCTAACCAACCCGCCCCAGGGCATAGTTGGGCTCTTCAGCCATGGGTGAGGGGCCTCTGAGAATGTTTATGTGTTATTCTCTGAGAAAGGGTAAATTATGCTGCACTGCAGTTGAGAGAGAGGAGTGAGAAAAATGTGTGAGAAACAACCTCTCAGACACCATAGAGAGAGAAGAAGGAGGGAGAGAGATTGCTCCAAGCATGAGACACTCCTCTGCAACCCCTAGGGAGGAGCATGGTAAAGCAGTTATATCCACACTGGGGAGGACCCCACACTGGAGCAGGTAATGTGCTCTCAAGGAAGCTGCAGCCTGTGGGGAGAATCCACACTGGAGCAGGGGAACAGCATAAGGATGAAGGACTGGCAGAAAGGAGCTGTTATGGACTGTACACAACTCCCATTCCTCATCCTCCTGTGCTGCTCAGGGCGAGGAGATGTGGGAGGGGAAGGTTGAGGAGTCAGAAATGAAGCTGGGATTGAGAAAAAGGGAGGGGTGGGAGGAAGGTGTTCTAGTTTTTGTCTATGTTTCTTATTGTCCTATTCTATTCTTAATTGGCAAGAAATTAAACTAATCTTCTCCAAGGTGAGTCTGTTTTACCTGTGACAGTAATTGGTAAACAACCTCCCTTTCTTTATGTCAATCCATGGCTTCTTTGAGGGCTCAGAGAAGCATTAAGGCTGTTTATAAAGGGAACACTTGCAGAAGTAAGCAGCTGCAGTAGCAGAGAGGAAAGGACAAGGAAGATCATTATCAAGTGCATTGCTCTGTAAGTAGGAAACCTCCCGTGCCGTCACACTTTCTTAAATTTCACGCATGCAGAGGGCAGCACGTGCAAAGATGACCAAACTCTCTACGTGTATCACAACTAAAATGCTACACTGGTAGTTCACTGCCTGCTCTGCAAGGAGACGAGCTATCCTTGTGCCCTCACACCTTGTTACTCACCCGTTTGCCTGCAGGTTTCTCGCCTGTGGAATATCATATGCTTTAAAATAGCTCTTGCATGCAGACATTCAAATCGTACACCTGATCCTGTCTCTGCAATTGGGCCCAGAGGCATTTGCCACGCTGCCCTTAATTGCGGGGCTGTGTGCCACATGCTTTGGCTCATGTGGCTTTATGTTCATCAGAATTGTCACCCACAGGCCTTTGGTGGTACGTATAATGCGCAGCACAACCTTCTGAGCAAGCTAACACAGTAAATAATGTAGCATTTATCTGACGAGACTCTTTCAGAGAACCTGCTTATGAAAGTAATTGGCACCCTCTGGTGGTGTGTGGCTCCTACTACTTGAGAGCTCTCTCCCCAAATGACATATGCAGTGCCAAAAGTATGGTACCAGTTTCTGACATGATGACAAAATCACTTACAAGCCCTGGGAAAAATGCCAGAGATGCTCAGATCCGAAAGCAGCCTCTACTACATAAAAATGCTTAGATTTCAACCCACCATGCTTTCTAGAGTCAAAAACAATTAGGAAAAAAAATCCATTCCTCTTCTCAGTACCTAGACTTTTGGGAAAAATAAAACAAAAGCAAACAAACAAACCAAAACCCAGCCTAGATTTTTACCTTTTATTTGGTTTAAGATACTGAAAGTTTACAAAAACACCATAGGCAATTAAAATGAAATCAAGCAGGAAGATAACAGAACTATGAAATTTGCGGTTGCTTTCTTACCCTTATGTCTCTTTCTACAGAAGATGTTACGGTCGAATTAAGATCTGGTTTTAGCTTTTTTGTTGTTTTTTTTTAAGGTTTTACAATAGCAAAGTATAATTCCAGTGATAGAGCTAATCTAATTCAAATTTCAGATGGGTTTGATAGACATGTAGGAACAAGGAAGCTGGCTTTACTGGTGCCTACTCAATCATGCAGAAGATTATGTAAGCTCCCCCAAAGGACTTGTTCATAGAAAGGGCAACACACAGAACCGTACACATCACATGTCATGTTATGAAGGGCAAAAAGGCAAATATTATGAGACCTGGGGCTGTGTGTGCCCTCATTCTTTTCTTTTTGTCAATGGAGCGTTATTGCTGACAATATTGAGAATGTCATGGCCATTACTCTGACAGCACATGAACTAGTGGGGTAGAGATGACTGATTTTGCAAAATCATGTCATTTGCAGGCAGCACTTCACATTTGTAAAGCACAGGTGGCAGCCTGCAGTTTATGTAATGCTGCCCCAATAGCTGCCTAGTAATAATTGTGATGATGAATTGAGCACTTTGCTAAAAAGAAAAAAAAAAGTTATTTCCCTATATAATAGGTAGCTTAGAAGCCATGTCCAATGGAAATAACTGTCTTGATTGCCTTTTCCTCAGGAAAAAAAAAAAAATATTTCCCCTACTACCAGCCCAGTCTTGTCACTGTTTTCATGGAAATGCATTAGATAATGTTTTGCCTTTCCTCTTAAGAAAGGGAGAAATTGGGGAGATCTAGTGGCAGGGAGATCCACCATACTTTGGCTCCAGTTTTCTTATTTCACAAGTAGACTGGTATTTATGCTCTCTTGAGTGTTTCCATCACCGTGCTGGATGATCACTGATATGAAGAGATGACTGCTATCTCCTCAAAAATAACAAAATTGGAATAAAGATTTACAAGGTGACTTGTGCAATGTCACATAGGCTGTCTGCATCAAGTTTCTACTGCAAATTTATTGTCCTACCAACCCAACCATCTTCCACTAAGTTCTAGAATCTATTTTGGTAACTATAGGACAGAAATACTAAGAATAATATTTTCCACTTGGTTTTCTAAATCCCTATATCACAGAAAAAATATAGGTCAGAAAATGTCTTTGCAAGTCACATAGTCCAATTTCCTATTCAAGGCAATGATAACTTCAAAGGTGTTAGGGGCCTCTGATTGATCAAGGTTAGTCCAATGCAGCAATACATTGCAACTTATTTGCAAAAGAAAAGCAATGATTCATAGAAAAACAATCTCCTTCCCCATCATTAAAACTCTTCCCTTTGGACAGTATTTTGTGAGACTCATATCTGAAAATAAGCTATATTTAAGCATTATTTATGACTTTTTGGGGCAGGGGGAATTCTTCACTTTCTTCTGCTTGCTGTCTTCTAGTGGTGACACACAATCAGACAGAAAATGGGCTGAAATTGGAAGTTCTAACAAATGGGCAGCTACAAGATTGCACAGAACCATGAGTCCCGGTGGTGTCTGATGAGGTGACAGCACTACTTCCATATGCATCAGATACATTTGATAAATGCTTCATGAATACTTTTTAAAGGCAGGGAAGAAAGAATTTTCTCTTCTTTACTTGATGGTAGGGTGTGAATATCCTCATTTTCACTAAGTACTCTCTGTTATCAGCTAAGCTCTCCAAATTTTGTTTACAAAGATTATGTCAGCCCCTTGGTGGTGAGAAGTATAGAATTTAAGGGTGAGAGGTTTAATCCTCAGGACAAGGAGGAACTGGAAAATAGCCTACTTATTTAGCAAGGTAATAACTGAGCTATTGATTGTAACGCTTTAAGGAGGGTCATACTTCCACCACAATTCTAAGAAACCCTAATTAAAACTAATTCTAAAAATATGATCAGTCTTCATTTAAATATCTATGATACAACTTCATCTCTGGCAGCATAAAATACTGTTGCAATATTGATTGTATATTTACACCAACGTTCTTTAGTCTGAGAAGCTTTCGCATGTTCTGCACTGCTGCTTACTACAGAAGTAGTCTAAAATTTTCTCAGAAAATTAGTTTTCAGGTCTCTTTATGCAGTATGGGGTCTTTACAGTCAATTAAATTGAGTGAGAGAATTCTGGAAATGTCAGCTAAGACTTTCAGTGTAGGTAGGTAATATTGTGTGCTAATGTCTGTCACTTGTCCTTAAGTCTTTCTTTTTCCCCATAATGATTAAGCATATTTATTTTTCTTCAGCTGCTCAGGAAAATTTAATACACTGCTCATCATGTTTACTATTCTATTCTATTTTATTCTGTTCTGTTAAATTCTATTCCATTAAATTCTATTCTATTTCATGCTTTCTTCATGGATGGTTATGCTGTTTATGCTGAATGCAGATCTTAGCTGCAGTTACTGTAGTTATTTAGAAATGAACCTCTGGTCCATCATGTCAGTTATTACCTACTGAATTGAGTTTTGAGCATACAAAAGTTCAGGACCAAAAATATAACAATCTACGCATACAAGAGTAGTAACTCTGTGAGAAAACATAAAATCTTCTTTAAATTCATGAAACTTGTAATTCCTTTTTGCAGATCTATGAATAAAGTAACCTTTTATCCAGCTGACAGATCTACGACAAAGTATTTGCTAGTGCAAATATTTGAACATAAGACATGTATGCCATGCATGACACTTGTTCAATCTCTTTCCAGTGTGGTAGTTTGGACATGGGAATCATTTGCCATGTTTGAGGTTTTGTATGCATGTGCTTCTAAAGAACAGAGATAGAAAAGCTTTTTCCTGGAAAATCATAGAATCGAATCATAGAATAATAGAATCATAGAATGGGTTGTGTTGGAAGGGACCTTAAAGACCCTCTAGTTCCAAGCCCCCTGCCATGAGCAGGGACACCTCCCACTAGACCAGGCTGCTCAAAGCCCCATCCAGCCTGGTCTTGAACACTTCCAGGGATGGAGTATCCACAGCCTCCCAAGGCAACCTGTTCCAGTGCCTCACCACCCTCACAGCAAAGAATTTCTTCCTAATATCTAATCTAAATACCTCTTTTCAGTTTGAAACCATTACCCCTTGTCCTATCATTACACTCCCTGATAAAGAGTCCCTCCCCATCCTTCCTTTAAGCCCCCTTTAGATACTAGAAGGCTGCCATAAGGTCTCCCCAGAACCTTCTCTTCTCCAGGCTGAATAACCCCAACTCTCTCAGCCTGTCTTCATAGGATAGGTACTCCATCCCTCTGATCATCTCTGTGGTCCTCCACTGGCCCCACTTGAACAGGTCCATGTCCTTATGCTGAGGATTCCATAGATGCACACAGTGCTCCAGGTAGGGTCTCACCAGAGCAGAGTAGAGGGCCAGCATCACCTCCCTTGACCTGCTGGCAACACTTCTTTTGAGGCAGCCCAGGATGCGGTTGGTTTTCTGGACTGCAAGCACACATTGCCAGCTCAAGGTGAACTTTTCATCCACCAGCACCCTCAAGTCCTTCTCCTCAGGGCTGCTCTCAAGCCATTCCCCAACAAACCTGTATTTGTGCCTGCGATTGCCATCACCCAGGTGCAGGACCTTGCACTTGGCCTGGTTGAACTTCATGAGGTTCACACAGGCCCACCTCTCAAGACTGTCCAGGTCCCTCTGAATGGCATCCCTTCCCTCCAGCGTGTCGGCCACTCCACATGGCTTGGTGTCTTTGGCAAACTTGCTGAGAGTGCATTCAATCCCATTGTCCGTGTTGCTGACAAAGATGTTAAACAGCACCAGTCCTAGTACTGACCCCTGAGGAATGCCACTCATCACTGGTTTCCACTCAGACACTGAGCCGTTGACTACAACCCTTTAAGTGTGACCATCTAGCCAGTTCCTTATCCACCTACTGGTCCACCCATCCAATCCATACCTTCCCAATTTAGAGACCAGGATGTCATGCGGAACAGTGTCAAACACTTTGCATAAATCCAGGTAGATGACATTTGTTGCTCTCTCCTTACCTACTAATTTTGTGGCAACCTCATAGAAGGCCACTAAATTTGTCAGGCATGGTTTGCCTTTGGTGAAGCCATGTTGACTGTCACCAATCACCTCCTTATTTTCCATATACCTTAGCAGGGATTCCAGGAGGATCTGCTCCATGATGTTGCAAGGTAGAGAGATGAGACTGACCGGTCTGTAGTTCCTCAGGTCTTCCTTTTTCTGTTTTTGAAAATGAGGGTTATGTTTCCCCTTTTCAGTGGGAAAGTTATCCCTGAAGTCAGTGGTCACAAGTGGTGTCCCCCAGGGATCAGTGCTGGGGCCGGTTCTCTTTAATATCTTTATCAACGATCTGGATGAGGGGATCGAGTGCACCCTCAGTAAGTTTGCAGATGACACTAAACTAGGCGGGAGTGTTGATCTGCTGGAGGGTAGGTTGGCTCTGCAGAGGGATCTGGGCAGGCTGGATCGATGGGCCAAGGCCAATGGCATGAAGTTCAACAAGGCCAAGTGCCGGGTCCTGCCCTTGGGTCACAACAACCCCAAGCAGTGCTACAGGCTCGGGGCGGAGTGGCTGGAAAGCTGCCCAGCAGAAAGGGACCTGGGGGTGTTGATGNGCCCAGGGAGGTGGTGGCTTCACCATCCCTGGAGGTGTTTAAGAAAAGGGTAGATGAGGTGCTTAGGGACATGGTTTAGAAGGGGTTTTTTATCAGGGTAGGTTAATGGTTGGACTTGATGATCTTAAAGGTCCCTTCCAACCTCACCGATTCTATGATTCTGTGATTCTAATTTCCACGCATGTTTTTGATATTCTGAGGGAGTGAGACCTTTTTGATTTTCAGTACTGAGAGAGGAAAATGGAAATGTGATCCTTCATTTTTCCTCAGACTTCCTTCTCTCTCTTTTTATGTGGCTAGGACAAAGTAGGAAAACAGCCAGATAATAGTGAATACTTTTTAAGTAGAAGATTGTCTGTAGACAGGTGATTGAAAAAAAAAATATTCTGAAGCCTTTTGGAATGAAAAATCTTTTAAACACTTCCTCAAATGAGTCACAAAAGCTGCTCATTTTTCAAACCATTCTAGGAGGCATGAAGTCAGTAGTGTGCTACAGCAATTAATCTAAAAGCAAAGAAATCAGAAGAGAATTATAGCATAACTATGCAATTTTATGGACATCTTTGAATATTTTGTAACTAAGGTTGGCACTTTAACTTCAAGCTGTATCATAACCCTACGATCACAACCCATACAACCCAACTCTAGTAAAGGAACAACCAGATATTCCCAGGGGTAAAGAAGTGACCAGAACAAGACTTCCATTTTTCTCTTGCTGCTGGCATGAGTATTTTGCCATAATCTCTTTGCTAATTTCTGACTCTTTGCTCTTATTGATGTTTCAGCATGAAGGAGGAGACCTCACATTTACCCTTGTTCCTTTGTTGATTAATAAGAGAAGCAGCAGCAGCCAACTATGTGGTTTTCTTCTCTTGTGCAACCTTATATCTTAAACACATTGAACACTGTCCACGTACTTCTTTCCCTTATAATGTGAAAGTTCAGCATGTTTTATGCAAGCCTACAACTCCATGGGATTTTTATAAAGGTTGTAGACTGTTAGTCGTTGACCATTTCCATTCTCTGTATTGTGCACAGGAACAGCATTATTTCAACATTTCACCTCCATGTATCCCTGCAATTTTGTTGAGCTTTCTGTTGATACCAGCAGAGTAGCTTTCATTTAGCAAGGCAGCTATTCTAAATGCACTGAATTTCAGGTCCTGTCTTTATCTGATTTATACATGAATCTAGTGTGCTTGTTTGATTTTGATCTTTGCCTGCTAATGACCCACAGCATTCTCCTGGAGAAACTGTCTGATCATGGCCTGGACAGGTGTACTCTTCGCTGGGTAAAGAACTGGCTGGATGGCCGTGCCCAGGAAGTGGTGGTAAATGGAGTTAAATCCAGTTGGTGTCTGGTCACAAGTGGTGTCCCCCAGGGATCAGTGCTGGGGCCAGTTCTCTTTAATATCTTTATCAACGATCTGGATGAGGGGATCGAATGCACCCTCAGTAAGTTTGCAGATGACACTAAACTAGGCGGGCGTGTTGATCTGCTGGAGGGTAGGTTGGCTCTGCAGAGGGATCTGGACGGGCTGGATCGATGGGCTGAGGCCAATGGCATGAGGTTCAACAAGGCCAAGTGCCGGGTCCTGCACTTGGGTCACAACAACCCCAAGCAGCGCTACAGGCTCGGGGCGGAGTGGCTGGAAAGCTGCCCGGCAGAAAGGGACCTGGGGGTGTTGGTGGCCAGCCGGCTGGATATGAGCCAGCAGTGTGCACAGGTGGCCAAGAAGGCCAACAGCATCCTGGCCTGGATCAGGAATAGTGTGGTGAGCCGGACTAGGGAAGGGATCATCCCCCTGNCTTCCAACCTCACCGATTCTATGATTCTAGGTAGAACCTGACTTTCAGTTGTCACCTGATTTACACTTCCATCACAGTTTTTGGAAGAAGATGGAGGAAAGGGGTAGTTCCTTTTCAACTGCTTGCTTTTCTTTTTAGGAAAGTTCCCTTATACTTCAGAACAAGTTCCTTCATACCTGCCTAACTATTTGTGTTTGTATCAGAAATACTATTCAATTAAGCTTAAGTTTGGATAAAGCACTATATTTTGATCGAATGGACTTTTGAAATAAACCAAAATATGTTTCTCTCTCCACTAAACAAGCAGTTATTTTGCAGTGATATTTGTACAGAAGATAAGGAAGGAATTTTAAAATTAGAATTAATTATTCAAAGTGAGAACTTTGAACCAAAGAAACAAACAGGTGACAATTACCACCAACTATTATCGAGGTGCATAAAGTCATACCCTTTCTGCATCCAGCCAAATTGGAATATCAAAAGGGAAATAGCCTTTTTAGCACATCCCATGTTACTTCGAATTTCCCTAGAAGGAGTGTTTTGTTCAGGACTAACGTTAACAAGTTCCCTTTCTTTGCCATTAGGTGTCTCTGTTACCCTTTGAAAACCACCAAATGCTGCATGACATTTTCAGTGTTTCCTGAAGTGTGCTTAGAGGAGTCTCTTTATCTCTCTCTCCTATGCTTTTGTTTGGAAGGGGGAACATGTATATTAGTTGTTTTAAAGATGATAGAATGTATATCTTCCTATGTCTTTAAAGTTTATGCAGGACAACTAACTAGGAAAGATTTTACAGTGTTGCATCCCAAGACAGAGAAAGGAATTTCGTAACAGTGGTTTGTTAGAGTACAAATAAAATTAAAAAGCATATGAAAAAGTGGTTTTCCGACAATTTTCTACATATCTTCCCTCAATAAACCTTTCTCAAGTGGAGCAAACCAGGGAGATAAGTCTTACAACAATGATACGTCCATTGTCTCTTGAATCTCTCTCCTCCCTGCTTCCATGCTGTCATTTAATTATCAACTGGTTTTCTAATCAAAATGCACCAACTTTTTATTTTCTCTATATTACAGCTTTCATAAGTTTCCAAGTTTTTCTAGAATTCAAACCATTCAGCTAACTTTATGCCAGATGCCTCCGTACCACCAGGATAACAGAGAAAAAGTTAGGTGTCCTGGTTTGAGGTAAAACAGATCCAACTTTCTGTTCAGTAATTTTACTTCTCAGCTAGGCCTCTTCTAACTCTCTGAAATTAACAGCATATTGTGCAGAAAACTGTTCTCAGCATGATAAGATCTGTGCTTATAGTTAAAGCCAAGGAAGAGTATGCAGCGAGGCTCTTGCTGATACTTATTGCTGTAACAACCAAAGTCAGCTAATTTTGTTATTGGAGGGTCAGAAACAGAAAAATGTAGAGGGGTCCCACCTGCGGGGAGGAGCGGATAGGACAAGTGACCCAAAACTGATCAACAGATATTCCATCCCATCTGCCCCATGCTCAGTATAAAAGCTGAGGGATCAGAGGGACAGGGCTCTTTCTTCAATGGTCGACGTCCGAGGAGGACTCTGTTCATCTGCATTTGATCCCCATCTGTGGGTTTCTGATTCCAGATATGGAATCCAGTTCCCACCCATCGCTGAGCCCAGTCTGGGATTTCCCCAGTGCCGGCCAGCAACGTCATCCTGGGAGCTTGATATGGTTTTTATATATTATATCTATATCATTACTTTCTTTTTATTTTATTATTAATATTTCATTAAAGTAGTTTAGCTTTCTCTAAACTCCTAAATCTCTTTATCTCTCCTTCTCCTTTCCTTGAAGTGAGAGGTGAGAGCTTCTGTCATCTCCGTCATTGGCTAATTTGGCCTAAACCACAACATTAGGAAAATAAATTAAAATCAGAGAGAGAAAAAGTAAAATAAAGCAAAAAACATCTCTCAGCAACTCTTGTTACTTTACGACAAGAGATTAATCAAAGCTGCACAATCAAAACCAAACTCTTAGAAAATAGCCCTGACACAGGTAGCAATGAGAGACCAGAGTTTTTAATAATAACTTGTACTATCTGGGCTGCAAGGAAGCTTCATCTACCAGATCACCCAAAGACACATGATCTGCATGATCTAAAAGTATTAGATTAGATACCTCCTAAGCAAACACCAACAGCCCACAGTACTGTCTGAAGAGTGACAGACAGTGTGACAGCAATTCCAGCTGCGGGCTGGTGAGGACTCCATTAAGCTGACAGAAATACTTCAAGTGTGTGGCTGGCTGGTCTAAGAGAAGGGTTAGTCATATTCTGTTTTGCATATTTTTATTTTGGTCCTCCTTTTTTTGGTAAGACTAGTATAGATCTGGGGACTGAGATAGAATATATGCCTGACTGTATGACATGAACAAAATTAACACCTAAATCCTCATTGAAAAGCCTTTTTCCTTTGTGAATTCTGGTACCATTAAGAACAGCTTTATTTTCACAAACCACCCAAGCTTGCAAGCAGTTGTAAAACCCATTTTATAACTTACAAAGAAGACATCATTTCATCCAGGAATCATTGAGAAACAATAAATGTGGAATCCACAAAGTATATTTTACAAAACCCACTTTTCAGGGCAGTAACACGTTTTAACGTCAACTGAGTGCATGCTTTATGTTGAAGAAAAAACAGCTTAGTGTACCATCTGTTACTTTTAATAGCAAATGAACAACATGAGTTGTAGTTAATACTGTTGATGTACAATATAAGAGGGATGTTATAAAACTGCTCACTGACAGATATAAACATGTTTTGAAATATGAATGAGCTCAAACAATTCAATATGCGAGTTTTATCAGCCAGCTTTTCTCAAAAGATAAGGCAACACCAGACTTTCAACAAACCCTGTGCTAGGCAAATGCAAGCTCACTTCACTGGCCTACAAGATGATGGAAGAGGAATTCCTATCTAAAGCACACATCGGGTGACAGATTCATTGCATTAAAAACCTACAATCTTAGGGGAAATAATTATGTCTTGTACAGTATTGTCACACTTCTCAAAACCTGACAGGTGGTATGAAAATGTCATTGTGAGTGTATATATATATGTGTGTGTGTGTGTGTGTGTGTGTATGTATATATTAAATATATTTTTAGAAAAGACTCTTGTGACAAATTAAAGATTTTTTTTCACAGAATTCTCCAGAAAAATCCATATAGCACTTATTCATTTTTTGGTTGACATATGATGCTGCAATGAGGTTATAACATAGGTCTTGGTTCCGTAAGTGCTCATGTACCAAGACGTGGCATAAGGATAACAGCCCAGACAATCTATATTACAGCTCCCTTTGATGAGCTCAATATTGAATTACAAAGGAGTGGATCTGTATTACTTCTCTCTCATTTTAAAATTTAAAATTTTACACCCTCTGTATAATATTCATTTTCAAATCTTTGGATGATCAAGACTATGATTTAGAAACTTTGCTTAGCCTATTGTCATTAACTGTCTCGTTTCCCTCTGCTAGATGGCATTTCGTTGCTTTCATTTTCTTTGAAATGTTCTTTCTCATCAGGCCAGTTATTTTTCAAATACTCTGCAGATTTCCTTGAAAACATGAAAATTATGAATGATCACAGGTTTTAGTTCAGTGTCCTGTTTTATTTCTTACCCATGATGAATTATATTCTAGTTAACCAGAGTTATGCTGACTTCTGGCCCAGTTACTTTTAAGCACCTACACTGAACATTGGTCGATATTACATGTAAACTACCTGTTCCAGTCAATTTAGATCAAAATGACTATAAAATTGTCAGAAATAAACAGTGAGATAATCTCACAGAATTAAGTCTTCCAGAATGTGTGTAGCCTAACCTGGTGCCTTTGATTCCCTTCATAATAATTTGCCTTGGTTTGCCTGTTGTTTTTTTTAAACTTGTTTGAAACTGTGGGTGTAAATTAATAAACTAGATCAATGATGGCAGTAGTAGATTTACATGTGGTACTTGAATTTAATTATCTGTAAGTAGGGTGTTAGGAGGTTTATGAGAGCCTCAGTGCACATAAAATTGTCTAATTTTATCTACCTTAAACATCCCCTGCATTTGGCCTGCTGAATCTAAACTGCAAATTTGCGTATATGAAGATATATATTTCAAGAGAACTATACTTGAAACTTCAGTTTTGTCTGTTTCATGTGATAAGTGCTTTGTCTTGCTTTGTCTTATTTTCATAGAGCTCTGAATTCCCCCAGTATTGATCAAATTGACATTTCCTTGAAAGAATTCCAGGGAGCCCTGTAATGTCCTTGGCAGTTCTGCCACTAATAAAATTGTTTCTTTTCAGATGGCAAGGGCTAACTTAAAATCCTCAGTGGAAGGCATAACAAGACAAATAATAAAATGGTTTTTAATAACGCAGCTCAGTATTACATGTTACAGTTTCATATCCATGGACAGTCAGTCATAGAGACAATATCTTCAAATGATTAACGACAGGGAGGTATATTGATGTACAAATGTCTCATCACTCATCACAGTGACCATACTCTATTAACTCCTTGCAGGTTTTAGTTACTGTAGCATGGTACACCACCTCAAAAGGAAAACAAATAACTAACCTTACAGGAAAACAACCTGTCCAGAATGCTATTAATATTACTTGGATTCTGTGTTTGTTTAAATTCAGGTATGTGGATTCCTTTCAGAAATCGCTGCTTTAGATAAAAACTTTGCTTATGACATTTTAGATCTAAGGCCATTTCTTTAGCTGATAACTGTGGATGATTTTTAAATTCCAGTTTTAATCAGATAAAATTCATTGAGTGCAAGTGAATAAGGAATAGTAATTTTGGTGCGTTAATTGTGTTCAACAAGCTTTTAAAAATCACACTGAAAGAACTTCCCATAAATTCATAGTTACCACACATGCAGAAGGTTTTCTCGGTCTTCTTTCCAAGCCACAGTGCTGTACCTAGACATGTATCTCACTAAAGCAGTAACTATGAAAAAGGCAACAGCAAAAATCTGTAACTAGGCTACCTTAAATATGTATGCACAGACATATATAATAAATTCTGCTGGGAAGTAACTACTTAAAGCAAGCAAAATCATCTTTCAGCTTTGAAGGAGGCTTTGGATTCAGTGAACAATGCTATAAAGCAGAAAGGTTTATTCTTTTAATTATGTAAGACAGTAGCAATTTCTTTTGATGCAAAACAAGTCCAGAACTAAATGGTACTTGAGTGAATAAATGGATTGGCCTGTGGTCTGCTTGTTGGTTAATTTACATACCAGCCACACCCTTTTATACTTCATATATAGACGCAATTCTTTCTTCATTATAGAAAAAATGTGGTATTGTTCCACTGGTAGCAGAAATTGCCAAAATTTATAAAGGATTGACTGGTGAATAGGAAAAAATCATAATGAAAAAAACCAGGTTCAGGTAGTCTGACATAATAGAAACGAAATTAATAGATTCAGATGATAACATTGCTCTACTAGTTTGATTTAAAATAGAAAAATACTTCTAGTAAATACATTTATCTTTTATATATATATATATGCCAGACAGCTTGAGATGAAAGGATTAAAGAATGACAGTCATTTTATTAGCAAAGAAACACAGAAGAATGGCATACCATGAAAATATCTTTTAAACAAATAATTACCAGAGAGCAGACATGGCAGAAAACTTGCCATTTAGTAAGCTTTTTATAAATGCTTTGTGGACCTAGATATCCACAAGTTCCTTAGTTGCTCTCGCAATTTATCCCTGCCTCTTCCTTGGAAAGAAGGTGGCAATGAAGATTATAAAACCAAAACTGATTTTTTCTGCCCTAAATATAACAGGCTGAGCATGAAAGGAGCTGAAGAAAAGGGTAGTAAAGGCCCTGTAGATCAAAGCTTGCTGCTCAAAAGGGTCTAGGCCAAGACCCAAGAGCTATTGCTGCTGTTCTCAGCCCCAGCAGAAAATGCCCAATTCCTGGTATTTCTCTCTTCAAAAAAGCAGTTGCTTTGCTGTTCAGTGCAGAGACCCAGGTGGCAGGATCACAGCCCCAGAAATCTGTCACTCCACTCATGGCTACAGTCTTGTACCAAGGACATATTTTTCCCTCCTTGATTGCAATTTGTGTCATTCATAGGTATTCCCTGTCTGGGAAATGTCTTTATTTATCCTACATAGCCCAGAGTATCACATAATTTGTTACTTTTAATTCTTCAGGTACAGTACTCTTACCCTGCTGGCAGCCAAACACTCAACTCCTTGTTTTCAAGGTATTTACCGGTCCCTTCTGTGTACACTGACTAAGATGTGAGCCTAGACAAAAACTTTTTCAAACACTTCAAATTTAGTCCAGTTTGAGAATTTTCATAGTGATTGTGCCACTTCTACAGTTTTCATATTCAGGGGTACTGACTGTACTGCATTTCCTTTATTTTATTTAATAGCAATGCAAAGTACCACCAAGGATATGGTTTTTTACCATTTTTAAACTGCAATTTTTAAACATCTCTCTACCCAGTTAGTTTATCAGGATTTTCAGATCCTTATATTTTCTGCTGTGGGTTAGAGGTAAAATATGACCGAAAACTGTTTTAGAGATCTATAAATCTGTGCCTGGTATTATCACATTATTTCAAAAACATCTGATATCTCAGGAATGTTTGGTATGTATTGGTTCTGTTTCATCACAATCTACACTACTAGTCTGTAATAATTTTACTGTATGAGACATAAATCCATGTAAAGGTATCAGAAGTAGACTTTCGTGGACCATAATGAGAAAGATATGAGCCTTAGCTTTCATTTTGCCTGTCATTAATAAAGACTGTAATGAAAGCTGACATATCTACCATTCTCTTCTATTAATTTGTGATTTCTTAACTTCTGAAGACAGAATTAATTTTTATAAAACTTAGCTTAAGCTAATTACTATTAAGCTAACAATTCTGTGGAAGTTCTGTTAGCATTTATTACGTTTCTGTTCCTGATCAGTTAACTCTCAAAACTCTCCAAAATTTATAAATATTAAACTAATGGCTCAGGTGGTGTGGAATGAACTAATCATCTGGGGGAAAAAAGCCACAACCACAAAACCCCCTAACAAAAACAAACAAACAATCCCCCCAAATTTCTTGTCTATGCAACTCAGTCTTAAATATTTCAAGACTTAGTTTTGGTTAAGATTTTTCATAAGTTTGCATTTTTTCAGAAAGCTTGCATTGCTGGACAGAGATACTTTCCTGATGTGGATCCAGAGACCCCAGATCCAGATCTAGATACAGTTCCTTTCCTTTTCTCTATTTGCTCACAATAACATATTTAATACCTACCAGAATGTCTTCTCTTTTCCCTGGTCGGGAGACTTTGCAATAGTGGTAGCGCCAGAAACTAGATGTAGCCTTTACATATTCTGACATTATCTATTCAAGTCATGATCAATTTTAAGTATTTTCTACCTCAGCATTGCTACAGAAATGTATCTACCTAAAAACAGCCATCACAACGCTGATTTGAAAATTAGTTTTTTATTAGAACCAAGTGAGTCATACCAACATGTTTGGTAAACAACGTTTTTACGTAGATTCTTAGGTCTGTTTGCTTCCCAGACAGCAGGAAGGGATCATGCCTGCTTTTATATTCCTTCCAGCATTATAAAGCATATGCCTGCCCAGTTTGGCTGTCAGACACCAATGGAGTTTTACCCTTGACTGTTCCTGGTTATACAGATGGCTTTAAAAATGCTACTGGAAGAGAAAACCGCCTGCACGGTAGGAAGCATCTTATATAGAAGACAAGTCTTAGCAAGGAAAAGTGTTTTCATCCTACTCTCCTGCTCTTGAGCATAATTTGACTGCGGGTCTTGAAACTAATTTTAAACTTATTTTTGTCTGTTATATTTAGTCATGTCAAGATTTTCAACATGATATTTTGAAGATCCCATTTAGAAGATTCATTAGAGATCTGGGTATTTGACTTGCCTACATTAGTCATGTTTTTCATTCCTCTCCAAATGGATGGAAAGAAATAATTCAGGTGAATCACCCTCCACATACTTCACGCTTGCCTTTGCATGGAATGAATCACTCTCTCGAGAGGGTTATGCCTTTCCACTGACTGCAAGGGAAACCTTGCAAAACAAGATGTAGATAAACTACAGATAGGGTCAGCATTTCATTCCAGAATCATATTGAAGTCAGAGAAAAAATTTCCACTGCTGTCAGCTGTTATCAGGCTTCCATCCTTTGCCGTGTGAATTGCCATCTGTAGGACTGCTGCCACCAGTTATACAATAATAATGTGTCTCAGCAAAGGATGTATTTCTTTTAGAGCTGTACATGGTGGAAATTCTAGCAGTTGGTGTTCCTGATCCATGGTATGATTCATGCTCATTCACTCATTAAAACTATCCTGTCCTGACTGTCTGCATTCATATCTGGCTGATTCCATTCCCCTCCACAAACAAACAGAGCAATACAGAAGAGTTATTACTAAGTTTTGCCTTGATCTACAGTAAATGTAAATACCAGAGGTGAAATCTGACCTGTTGAGCTCAGTGAGCCTTTTAACATTGCCTTCAGCAGCACTGAGGTTTTGTCTCAGAAAAAACCCTCTTTTCGTGGGCTAAAACACCAAACTGTAAAAAGTACATAGAGTAATAATACATTAAGTACAAACAATTAATTGCCCATTTTACAGTTATTTTAACATCAGTGCATGCTCACCTCATCTGACAGTTCACAAAAACTGGCCATAATATATGTCTTTCTGTTTGTTTCAGGATGATGATAGTCTGACACTGCAGTTAGTTGACAGTGCCATTGCTTAACAGCAAAAATATGTAAGCCTGCTGTGGCAATATAGATAGATAGGCTTATCACTGAAACAAAAATTACAAGGAAAGATCTTGCAGAAACTAATAGATGCCATTAGCTGTGATAATGAACTATCAGGAGTTAGTGTTTTTCTAATTTTTATGAATTCTAATAAAAAAAAATTAAATACTTTAAAAAATCCTATGGTAAATTTGTAAATAAATGACACTGCTGTATATGGAAAAAATTATGAGTGCCTTTGAATTAGTGTCATGGAGATAAAGTCACATAATCACTTTATGGACACTTTATCATGTTCATTAAATTATAGACATCAGAAAACTATTCTCTCTGATCATTTGATCATAGAATAGTCAAGTTCAGAAGGCCAATCTTTGAAATAATACCCTGTGAAAAGTTTCTCTATATCAGTGATCACCAGTGTAAAAGTCTGGGGATGATACAATTGCTGCTTTAACTTTTAAATTTCCGTATTTTTCATGTTAGATGCATTCTCCAAACAAAATTTTACTAACACAGGATTCAGAAACGACATAGCAAAGTTGTAGATTTTGAAGAAAAGTGCAGTTCTGAACTGAACAGAATTTATTTTTGAACTGAAGTCCACTCAATTTTAGATGCAATGCATTAGTGACTTTGCATTGGCAGTGCCATGATGAAAGCCTTGCATAAACATATGGAAATTGTTTTCTTCGTTCTAAGTAGAAGGAATATTTTTATGCAGGGCACTTGCAGTACTTGGAAGTAATTAGCTTCATTAGGGAAGACCATATTAGCCCTGGGAAAATTATAATGGAAGAGATGTAAGAGGCTGTCAGAAGGATGTTTTGTGTTAAAGACAGAGGTTTGTTTATTAAGGTTTATCGAGTGTTTTGAAGAATGAAGTAACAGGTAACTAGTCATCACTCTGGAGCCTCAGATACTTACTCCAAGCAGGAACGTTCATTTTCTAGACAGACAGCAGGCTAGTGGCTACTTCAGTGTAGCTACTGTATAGAATTGGAGTGTACAATTTTGTACCTACTGACAGGGCATTGTGAAGCTATTAGGTACATCTGAGAGCCATTTAAATGCAAATAGGATGTGAGTTTGTCAGTGACTAAAAACAGTCTTCCAGGCAAGTCTCTTCGTAATTAGAAACCATCTGGTATCATGAAAGAACACAATATTTTCAATATATCCACAGGCTAAAAGGATGTGTTTTATCTGCTAAAATAATAGAAACACCTATACTTATATATTAGAGCTCTGACAATTAGTATGCAAAATCAGATCCATCTTGCTATTTTTCCTCTGGGTCACTCCTGGAAAAGAAATAAATGAGAAGCCTGGAAGAGACAGTGCCATAAACTACAGAAAGGACATTTAAGAAGAATACACACACAAACAGTTGAGTACCTAACAAAATGAAGGAGCCTTGTTGAAACTTTTACCTCCTTTTACATGGTAAGATTATGAAAGACATAAAGCAAAAGATAAGTTTGATAGCTCACCTGTCAGGTCTCCTTACAAAATTATGTTCTGTATTTTCAGTGTGTGGTATGTAGAAGTGGATTCAAATGTAATTAGTTGTTCTCTGTCTTTTAAAAGGTCAGGGTTTAAGTTTCTAATGTTGCAGAGACTGAAATAAAAGAAATTCTAGTTTGTCAGTCTAAACCTAAACTACCCTTCATCATCTTTGTTTCCAAGCTAATATACCCTATAGAATATATAGGCAGGTTATTTTCTATTTAAAAAAAGCCCCAAACATCACACCTTCAGTGCTAGCCTGGGAGACTAAGTGCTGGTTAAACACAACACATAATTTGAAATTTAAATTAATAGTTGCAGTAGTTGTCTTCTTCAACATCATATTCATGTGATATTTATAGTTTTCAGTTTCATTTGGCAGTTTGTAACAGCCAAAAAAAATACAGAACTTCAACTCCAGAATTTATTTGTGATAACTATTTATTAAGGATATAGAAGAAAGTAATATTAAGATATTGCATTTTGAAAGTTTCAATAGTTAGAGGAGTAATAGGAGAGCCCCCATGCAAAGGATGCAGTTTTTATGCACAGTGAAACTGCTGTAACACCCAGGTCTATGTGTTTATCAAAATAAAGAGGTGGTGGTTGATCCACAGTAGTTCTGATCAGCTTGCATGGGAAAGATTTGACACAGACAACAATGCCAAAATCCTATCTCTATTTGCTGTTCATATAATCATGCAAGATCTTCTTTCAAAAACTTCTCTCAAAAATAAAATACACCACAAATACTGAAACTGAGTCATCAAAACAGTGAATAGCAAACGTATCGACAGTATGCGTAGACGGTATTTTTTCTTGCATAGGTCAGAATGGCAACTGAGACTTCCTTTCAAGCTCTCAAGACTCAAGATTCCCTACATACTAGTACTTTGGGATATACCACCTCTGAACAATGAAACCGTCCTGGCTTGAGATAGAACAGAAACAATTTTTTGTTCAGCAATTTTGCTTTTCAGTTGAGTCTCTTCTAACTAACTGCACTTTCTGAAATGAATGGCATATTTTTCCCACAGTGTCCACTTCTAGCAGAGATAAAACCTGATGTTTATAGTTAATACTGAGGAATGGTATGCAGAGAGGCTCTTGCTTATGCTTATTGCTATAACAACCAAAGTCATCTACCTTTGATATGTGCCACTTTGGAGGGTCGGAGGGGGAAGAGCATAAAGGGGTCACACCT
>VXBO01014703.1:0-23473 GCA_013400135.1 Rhinoptilus africanus
TTCTTCCCATAAAACTGCTGTTTTGCAGCCCAGGGGACCAAAGCTGGTGACGTTTTCAAATGCCACCCGAGTTGGGTCACTTGAGCCACCCCCTTGGCCTCGGCTCTCCCAGCGGGGGATGCTCCTGGCATGAGGAGCAGCAGCTTTCCCAGGGCACAGCCTTCAGGAGCATCGCCTCCATTTGCTGGGTGGGATCCCAGCTCAGAGAGTAATTTCTAAAAGGAGGAATTTAAGAGCAAAAAGGGGCCATGCTCTGACCTTGTGTTTGGGGCTGGAGGGGCCCGGTGGGTTGTCCCCAGGATGGGGCATCTCCCGGCCCCTCGGCCATCTGCCAGGACCAAGCCTTTCCGGGTGGCTCCGTGGGTCTCCAGGCGCATCCGCGGCTATAGGGCTGATGCGTGTGGCAGCGCGTGGGTAGGAGCTGCCTAGAAACCTGTTTGGGGGCTTAAATTACAAAAGAATGATCCCATGGACCGGCGCTAATTCAAGGAGCAGAGGGAGGGGGAGCTTGGCATTGAGGCCCTTTGGGTTTTCCCAGCGTGGGTTGCATCCGCCGAGGTTATTTCTTTTAAAAATAAAATGAGATGTAGGCGCTTTCAAAATAGCCTGTGTCCTACCCGTCCTGCTCCGTTGGGGGCTCTTCGTCTCCAGATCTGAGTTGAGTTTTGGGGGTGGTTTGAAGTCTCTGCTACCACCTGAGACTTCTGTAAATAACAAATTTATTATTACAAATAAAACGAGCCCAGAATTTGATTGCGCGCCTGGCAAAGCTGGTCAAGCCGGACCTGACACTGCACCTGGCTTGCTTGCTTCTGCCCTGTGTTAAGAGCAATAAAATGGCAAGGGGTTATTTTTGATGCAATTTCGAGCCTGTTGCCTCCAGTGGAAGATTTCTCAGAGGCGGCGGGAGCTCGGGCAGGTCTGCAGGGTAGGCAGGGTGAGGAGTTTGCAGGCTGGAAGCGAGGGAAACCCTGGGTTTGATGGGGAACCCTGTCAAAACCCTGGCTGCCCAAAGCCTGGCAGGACTCCCCCAGCTCCTCCTGGACCTCGGCACCTTCTGGCTCTCGACCGGATGATGCTCTCTGGGATGCAGTTAAAACCTAAATCTCGTAGGAGGTCCTCGGTGCAGTGATCTGCTCTCTTGCTGTCGTGATGGGGTGGTGCAAATGGCTTTCTGAGGCCGAAGAGCTACTGCAGGTATTCAAAAGAGAGAGAGGTGGGTTTTTCTTTTTAGTGCCCGTCCTTTCCAGGGATTTTGTATCATTTTATTAGAGGGCACCAGGGAAGTGGCTCAGCTCACTGATAAAGGCGTTGGGTGTGAAGGGCATCAGCGCTTGTTTCTCCTTCTGCCTCTGCCATGCAGTTCTTCACCTTTCCTAGTTTTCCTCTAACCAGAGCGATAATGCGCAGTGTGTGTGTATATATCTCTATATATTTGGCTTTGATGCCCATTCTGGTTAAAATTTTCTCTATAACATGCCTTCTAACTTTGGCATTTCTAAAAGCATTCCTTTAGAGATACACTCTTCTCTGGGAGTACCGTTGAAATCTTATTATTAGTGGGCTTCGGTGTTGGCTGAAAAATAATTGACCCAGCCAAGAGAGTTGTGTGTGGAGGGACGGTCTCTATAAAATATACGTGGGTTTCCTGGAAAACTCAGCTCATTTAAAAATTAATCGATTTGGACACAAGTACCTGCTGGGGGAGGCTCGGGCAGATTTTCTAACCTTTGGAGGGATCTTGCCATGGGTTCACCACTCTGGAGATGGGATTACTCAGTGCTGATGAAGGTCAGACCCTGTTAAGTGTCTCCAAGTTGGGCAGCAAAGTCATGAGCAAGGTGGGAAATCCTGGCCTCAATTTTCCCGTTCAGATCTAAGAAAACCAGGCAGGTTCTCCTCCCCATTTGCTCCCGGTGGTCCTTTCTCACCCACCGCGGTGTGCCTTGGAGAGGTGCACCTGAAGCTGCCGTCTTGGCCTTGATTAGGAAGGGTCAATGAAAGGCAAGGGGTGTCGGGATGTGTTGGCTGATCCTTTCAAATCTGCCGCAGCTCAGCTCCCCGCTCCAAGCAAGGCACTGGGGTTTTTGGCTCAAAGGAGGTGAGCAGAAGCTGCCAGGACCTTGATGTCTCTAAGGACCGAGCCCCAGGGATGCGTCCCTCAACTCTGGTCTTGGTGGCCATGGCTCTGCAGAGCCGGTAGGGTTTGGGGAGCCCTTAGCTGTGAGTTGGGCTGGCAAAGGAGCCCTGTTTCTGGTATGAAATAGCCTTGATGCAAACTGTGAATACTAATGGTTTTGGGAAAGGCCAGGCTGGGGCTCTGGTTGTTTCCTAGGGTTTCTGGGAATGGGGGACTGGGGTGACCTGTGTCCCTCTCACTTGTCACCTGGGGTCCTCTACAGTGGAGCACCTTGGAGTGGCACCGGCCAGCACTGTCCTCACCAGCTCCTCTTCTTCTCTCCTTCCCCATGTCCCACAGGACCACATCCCAGTGCCCTACCAGCCAGACTCCAGCAGCAACCCCTCCTCCACCATCTCCTCCACACCCTCCTCGCCGGCCCCACCGCTGCCGCCCAGCGCGACGCCCCCGTCCCCCCTGCACCCCTCCCCACAGTGCCCGCGCCAGCAGAAGCAGTTCAACTTGCCAGGTACCGTGACCTCCCCACCTCCACATCAGCCCAGTGAAAGGGGCTCGTGCCCCAGGGTGTCCTCGGGGCAAGGGTCTGCTCCAGCGACTTGCCTGCCTGGATTTACACTGGGATGGGGAAAAGCTGGAAGCAGAAATGAGCAGCAAGGATGAGTTTAGGATAATTCAGGTTGGGAGGGAGCTTGTGAGTCTCTAGTCAAACCTCCTGCTTGAAGCAGGGCCAGAGCCTGATCCAGTTTGGACTTGAAAACCTCCAAGGATGGAGCCAACAGAACCTCAGTGGGCAACCTGCTGCGCTTGAGGCTACAAAAACCTTTCCAGGCATGACTTCTCCATGGTGTGTACCCACCGCGTTGCCTCAACAGCAAACGGGAAAAAAGGTCTTACCCCTCTACAGGGGTAACTTGGGTTGACTTCACTGTGTCTTTAGGGTGACGGGCCTCCAAAAATCTTGTTAGCAAAGCCTGTGGGGTCATAGCGGAAAGTAGCTGATGCTGGGGGTATCTGACGTAGCTTGTCCCACAGTCTTGCCTGGGTACCTGGGACACATCTGCTTTTGGAGCTCGGGCTTTTCAGGGATGGTGGAAGGGGCAATCTGGTCACAGGAGTTACATTAAATGGCTGTGAAAGTTTCTCCTGAGCTGAGGATGTGCTGAAGCCTGTCCCAGTGTGGCTGCCTTTGGGATGTCTTTGCTGCTGTTCCTGGAGTGGAACAGCTCAGTGTCGCTCCTGGCAGCATGGAGGGGCTCAGCCACCCGTCTGCCTCTCCAACTGCTCCCAAAAAGGGCCTGGTGAGGGAAGAGGAGGTGGACCCATGGCCCTCACCCATCTCTGAGATGCTGAAGCACTTACGGCTGCCCCAAGGGCTGTGGCCTTGAGCCTCTTTGTTGGGGCAGCAGCCGGGAGGTTGGGGTCCCTCCTGCATCCCAGGGTTCATGAACTGGTCCGGTAGGAAGGAATGTCAGGACAGCTTCTCCAGAGGAGCCAGACGGCACCTTCATGCTCTGTGCCACGGTGATTCCTCCCTTCCGTCTTGACAAGCCTTCAGTGAGGAGGAGGAGGAGGAGGGAGGCAAGGGGGGCTTTGGCTGGCAGGATCCATCACCAGAATAACATTTCCAAAAGCTTGGAAAAAAACCCCCAATCATCAACCAACCAACACAGGTCCTTGTGTGCCCGGAGAGGCTGCAGCCACCCACAAATCTCGCTCACTGGAGTGTCCAGGGCCCAGGAGAAATGCTGGAGGGGCATGAGGAAGACAGCGGAGGAGCTGTGAGGAAGAATGAGCACCGCAAGGAGTGACCCATCTGTCAGGGAGTGGCTTGGCTTCCTCTGCTGCTCCTCAGGTCGGGATTTCACCAGCCACAGCCCTCGAGCCTCCAAGTGCTGGGAGGATAGTCCACAGCGTGGGTTTCCGTGCTGGGGTAACCGGGTTCATGGTGGTCCAGCCAGAGCCGAAGGATCCTGACGTCTCAGCAGCGCGATAGCTGGGCTCGCAGCCATGGGCAGCCCCAAAGCACTTGTTGGGCAAGCCCTGGAGCCTGCCTGGGGCTGGGGGGAAGGGACAGAGGGTCCAGCATTTGGTGACCCTGTCACGCATCACTGCTGGAGCAGAGACCTCCCTGCAGGTCTTTCGAGATGTTATTTCATGTTGTTTAAAGCAGAAACCACAGAATTAACCCTCACCGTAGGCAGCAGCGTCTTCCTATGGGGACCTGGATGTGCTGTGGCTGCCGCCGTGGCTGAGCCAGCGCAGGGAGCCCCTGGCACGCTTGCCTGGCTAGCAGGGATGGAGCAGGGCAGGATCAGACCCTGGCAGCTCAGGGGGTGGTTGGTCTCTGCTTTCGTGCCCATAATGAGCAGAGCCCTGTGGCGAAGGGGAGCCGGTCTGACACAAAAGCAGGACTTACCATCCTTTCATCTTCCCGCGCGGGAAGTTCTCCATGGTTCATCTCATCAAGACGGTCATCTCGGGGATTAGGATTTGAGCTTGGAAATTGCAACACGGTGACCTTTTTCGGCCAGAATTACCTCCGAGTCTCCTTTGATCTCGACTCGGGGGTGCTCAGGTCCCGCTGCAGAGCTGAGGTCAGTCTTCGGGGTCTTGAAGCTGGAGAGAAGTTGAGGGATGGTCTTTGGGGTCTTGAAGCTTAAGGAGAAGGTGCCTTCTGAAGTGGTGCCAACCTCTGGTGGCCTCATCAGCTCTGTCTTGCCTCACATGCATGACCTACCTCTCCACGCGAGTCAAATCCACCCTTAGGCTTTGCCTGCTGGCAAGGGGGAGCCGACGGAGGGGACCACCACCCAGAGCCCTTCTGCAGTGCTGGCTTTGGGCAGTGGCTCGTGGGGCTGCCAAGAGCCGTCGGCTCCATTCAGCGCACCGGGAAGCAGGCAGGGAGCCCAGAAGGACCTATCTCTGAAGCATGGCAAAAAAATGCAGTTCGATGGGCTGGATCAGGCAAAAATGGGCAGCAGCTGCAAATCCATCGCTCGCTGTTTCCATGATGCCGAGTGGTTCCCAAAGGCCAGTTGGGAGCCGAGCACTTCAACCCCATGGGTGTTCTGCTGGCAAACAGATATCCAAATCCCACAAAGAGCTTTGCAGATGACACCAAGACTCTCCGAATGGTATAGAGCAGTAGCTAGTGGTGGCAAAAATTAAATTACAATCCAGCCGGATCGTTAGAGGGCTAAAGCCTTAATTTTTTGGCCTGGACACCCTATGTGCCATCGTGGGTGGCGTCCTCTGGAGAGATGGTGGTAGTAGAGGTTGGGTCATGCAGGGGATGATCCGGACCTGGGGCTGATGCTTCATGGTGCAGAATTGGGTGCAGGTTGGAATCTTTCCAGTGTCTGGCTCTGCAGGTCTGTGTTTAACCCCCTCTTTTCTCTTTTCCAGCTTCCCACTACTACAAGTACAAGCAGCAGTTCATTTTTCCAGGTAAGTCCCTGCTGTAACGCGGGGTGCTGAGGGGAGGGGGATGCATGGCTGGCTCTCCGAACCCCTGGATTTGTGCAGGGGGTTTGTGCTGGTGTGGGATTTCTCCCTAAAGCCAGTCTATTGCTGCAGGACTGTGTGCTACTAAGATGCTGCAGGGCTGGGTGGCCCCAAGTTATACCCAGCTGTAGCTAAGGGTGGAACTAAATTGGACCTGGATGTGACTAAATGGGATGAAGGGAGATGTTCAGTGGGATTTTGTTCTCCTGGGTGTCCCCAGCACTGGAAGGGGCTCCTTGTGCCTCCCAAGCCCGCTCTCACTCCACTCTCTCTTCTCCTCAGATGTGGTACCCGAGACGCCAACCCGAGCCCCGCAGGTGATCCTCCACCCTGTCAACTCCAACCCCATGTGAGTCCTCCTGTCCTCCTCCTCCTCCAGCTAGTGCCACCTTCCCCTCCCCAGGAAACGCATCCTCCACACCCTACCTCCTCCGAGCACCCACGGGTGCTCCCTTGGCTTTGCAGGACCAATTTGGGGCTCAGGGATGCCTTTTGGGCAGGTTGGGGGATGGTCGGGGTGAGCCCCCCCCATGCTCCTGCTGCCCTAACCCGACTCATGGCTCTGGCTCGTGTCTCGGGGAGGAGAAAGGTTGAAAGGAGAGGGTAGGGGATTGATTTATAACCCACAGCCATGCCCAGCGCTTCGCCATCAGAAAAAAAATAAATGGCTTTCCGTCCGAGAAGCCAAAGCCCGAGTGATTAATCTCTTGCTAAATGATCAGCAGAGAACCAGGGTCTTTGAGGTAGTTTTATTAAAGGTGGTTCTTGCAGCCTCACCTGTAATATTTTCAAACCCGATAAACTTTGCACCAGAATTAGTTTTGAGAGGCGGTATGTAACTGGCGTTATTAGGACCGGCTCTCCCCAGCAGGTCGGGTCAGAGCTGCTCTGCCGAACCCAGCGCTCCCCAAGGTCTCACGCTCGCACCGCCCCAGCAGCGATGTTACATTTCTTGCCGAGCCTTTTTATAAATGCCATTTTTTGAGGGATTTTACAGGCCAGGAGTTTAACGGATAAGGTCTGGCTCCAGGCTACGATGTGGTTTGTGTCCGGCTCACCCACACTCTCCAAACTCCATCGGCGACGGCTGGGGGGTCCGGCGGATCTTGCCTCCGGGGGAGGTGATGGGAGAGACAGGGATGGAGCTGCTATCCCCGCTGGTGACTGGAAAATTAATGGCAAAGTGGTTAAGCCAAAGCCTTGTATTTTGAGGGTTTATTTTTCCTTCCCTGCCTAAGGCAAGGTATCTGGGGTAGGGCTGGCAGGCTCCTGCGGGGAAAACAGCTTTCAATAAGCAAAAATCTGTGATTCTCCTCTTGCTCACTGAAAATAACCCGCGGGAGCCGCTGAGGTTACCCCGGGCTCGGCTGGGTTAAACAGCAGACTCTGCTTCGGATACGCGGGAGACAGGTATCCGTGCCTGGGTTAAAGAGCAGGCAGGAGGAGACTGCTGCTCCTGCAAAGTGCCCGCGCGTCGTGACGGGCGGCAGACAACGTCTGCATCCACCTGGGCTTTCCGTGATGCTTAAAATATCGGGGTCGTCTCCTTTCGTACATGCAGCTGTGTCTCCCCTCGATTTATAGCTCTTTAGTGGCAATTGAATGGGGTGGGGAAGCACGGGACCCCCACATCCGAGCGGCACAGGGAGCGTTACGCCTCTCCTCTGATCCTTGCTGTCGCTGGGAGGGGACGCTGTTATTTATTTTATTAGTAATAATAATTTCTAATATATTTTATTTATGTTCAAAACCACCCGAGCTGTTCCAGCTGATCTTCCCCACGGAATTTCCCTAATTCCCCGTTAACTGATGGGTGCAGCGGGACCCTGGTGAGGGACCTGGTGGTGGGAGGTGCTGTGTAAAGGGAGAAGAGAAAGAGGAGCTCCTGGCCCAGGGAGCTGGGAAACTAGGCAAATTTGGGTGCTCTGGCTGCAGGGAGGGTCTTTGAAACCTCCACTTCTCCAAAAAAAAAAATAAAAAATTGAAAAACATGTTTTCTTCTCTTCTGGCTGCTAATGAGCTGCACTTGTTGCTTTGGCTGGTGTTAATTGGGGAGATAATTTTGATCTTAGAAATCACTTAAAAATGGTGTGAACGCCTGCCCCAGCGCTGTCTTGAGGGTGTCACTCTGTGCCTTGCCCCGCGTTAGCCGGGGGTGACACCTCCTGGGGCGCACGGCGATGGGGCGTCCTCCGCGCCCTGCGCTTTGGCCAACGGGATGGAGACCTGGCAGTGTGCTCCCGCATCACCAAATCCACCCAGGACCTTCACGCATCCCATGTTAATTAAGGCATTAATCAATATTGCTCATCCTCGCTATTCTCCCCCCTCCCGGGTGAGCACCCAGAGCCATCCTTGGGGATGGAGGCATCAAGGGCATGGCTGGGAAGGGGCTGCTCTCCCAAATTAGCGGCTAGCCTGGTGCTTCTCCTCCCTGATCCCTATAGTCCTGGGGCAGAGCGATGCTGCGGGACGCGGGACTCGATGCCCGCGCATGCTCCCCACCTAACTGTGTTTTTACCCCGTGGTAATTCAGTAATTCTTTTAACAGCCTGGAAGGAAACCCATTGCTTCAAATTGAAGTGGAGCCCACCTCGGAGGTGAGATGGCCGGGCTCGCTCCTCTGCTTAACGAGCCTTTATTTTATATATATATCTTGGGGCACATTTCACAGGAACCAGCTAAGTTTAGCATCTGTGCAGTGAAATTGCCGATAATTGAATTAATGGCCAGGCCTGACCCTGCTCAGGCCCCCGTGTCCCCCCCCCCCGGTGAAGAGGGACCCCGATGGGCCTCGTGTCTGCCCTCAAGTTTATAACTCAGTGAGATTTCCTGAGATGCATTGAAAGTGTGGTGGGGAGGAAAGGGTGGAGGGTGAGGATGCAGCTTTCCATGGGCGTTGTAAATCCCATACAGAGCTTCCAGAGAAAAGCCAGACCCATCCCAGGGGGTTGGGGGCTGCAGACGGAGAGGTGCTGGGTTGGGGGAAGTTGGTATTAGTGGAGCGCAGCTTGGCAGCAGTGGGATGAAGTGCTGCCTTCAGGCAAATTAATTAAATGCTCTGGAGTGTGTCACACTCTTATATTTAAGGCCCCATCCCTGGAGGGGTTCAAGGCCAGGTTGGACGGGGCTTGGAGCAGCCTGGGCTGGTGGGAGGGGGGGGACTGGATGGTCTTTAAGGTCCCTTTCAACCCAAACCATCCTGTGGCTCTATGATTAACCCTGGGGTAAATAAAAGCCTCCCTGAAAAATCTGGGTTTCTGATGGTTTCGCATAAAACGCAGCCGCCGTGTTGCCCTTGGAAGGTACCTGCCTGGTTTTTCTGGGTCTGAGTGAGCAGTAGGTGCGTTAGGGGGTTTCGTCCACTCTGTCTTCCTTGGCTGCGTTTTTTCCCCCTCTGTTTTATTGCGCTCACCTCCCCTTTGCCCCTCCGCAGAACGAGGAAGGCGCGGAGGAGGCTCAGGAGTCCGAGGATGACTTTGAAGAGATGAACCTCTCGCTCCTCTCCGCACGCAACTTCCCCCGCAAGGCCAGCCAGACCAGCATCTTCCTCCAGGAGTGGGACATCCCCTTCGAGCAGCTGGAGATTGGCGAGCTCATCGGCAAGGGCCGCTTCGGGCAGGTCTTTCACGGGCGCTGGCACGGGGAGGTGGCCATCCGCCTCATCGACATCGAGCGGGACAACGAGGACCAGCTGAAGGCCTTCAAGAGGGAGGTGATGGCATATCGGCAGACCCGGCACGAGAACGTGGTGCTCTTCATGGGAGCTTGCATGAGCCCTCCCCACCTCGCCATCATCACCAGGTAGGCTCCCGTGCCTCGTGGTCAGCCAGAGTAATTTTTGCTTTCCAAAACCCCTTCCTGCAGTCAAATGTTATCAGGAGAAAAGGCTGGCCATGCCTCCCTGCCCTAATAAAGGGGTGTTCTCCATCTGCTCTGTGGTCTTCAGCCCACTCATTCCTCTGCTGTGGGGACAGGCTGAGAGAGCTGGGGGGGTTCAGCCTGGAGAAGAGAAGGCTCCTGGGGGACCTTACAGTGGCCTTTCAGTACTTAAAGAGGGTTTATAAGAAAGATGGGGACAGAGTTTTTAGCAGGGCTTGTTGTAATAAGATGAGAGGTAACAGTTTTCATATCAAAGAGGGCAGATTTACACTAGATAGAAGGAAGAAATGTTTTACGCTGAGGGTGGTGAGCNGAGCCAGTGTTGCATGGTGGTAGATGCCGCATCCCTAGAAACACTCAAGGCCAGGCTGGATGAGGCTCTGAGCAACCTGATCTAGTTGGAGATGTCCCTGCTCACTGCAGGGGGGTTGTACTAGGTGGCCTTTAAAGTTCCCTTCCAACCCAAACCATCGTAATTCTGTGCTGTGATTTATGCTGCAAAGCAGATAGCAAACCCACGTGAGTGAGTCCAGGCAGATTCATCTCGTGTAGAAGTGGAGCTTGAGATGGAAACGATTTGTTTTAACCAGGAGGGATGTTACCTGGTGGGATCGGCAGCTTCTGTTCTGGGTTGATTTTGATGTTCTTTTTTTTGCATGGTGCCCTGAGCTGGTCCCTGGAAGGGTGATGGGGTCTGGACCCTGGAAAAAACCTCTAATTGCATAAAGCAGCTGGGCACATGCATAGGCGAGGTTTCATAAATAACTCGGTGCTGCGAAAACAGCTCGGGTGTGCGAAGGCTCAGCGGGATGTCGGTGTTAGGTCCAATGGTTTGTGAAATGGCCAGAAGGGCAGCAGAGGTGGGAAAACTGGATATTTGCAAGAAGAGCTGGTTCTCCATGAGATTGCAGCCTGCCCATGGGGGTCTCCTCGCTCCCGAGGAGGTGGGAAACCCTACAAGATGAGTCGTAGAATCATGGAATGGTTATAGTTGGAAGGAACCTTAAAGATCATCCAGTCCCCCCCCTGCCCTGGGCAGGGACACCTCTCACCAGCCCAGGCTGCTCCAAGCCCCGTCCAACCTGGCTTTGAACCCCTCCAGGGAAGTCACGTTCTCCTGGAGCATTTCTTCCGTCTCCCAAAGCTGTTGTCTGTATTCCACCCAAAATTGGGTATGGGACTAATAAGAGTGAGTTTGGGATTGGGACAGAGGAGGGAGAGGGGGGGCTTGAAGAGCTGCTGGCTGGTGATGCTCGGGGCCATCGCAGCAGGGTGCGGGAACGAGACCTGCTGCAGGGGGCTTCTTGCGGCTGGTTGGGAAATGAGCTGGGATTTGGGGTCTCCCAAACCATCTCAAACAGCTCCAGAGCTGCCTTGGTCTCAAAGAATTGCCATGTACCCTCTGTCATCTATGCGCCTGGTGGGAAATGCAGCGCGGAGCATCCCGGCGTGGGTGGGCAATCGCAAAATCCCCACTGGCCTCGCGGCAGGGAGGCTGCAGCCGCTCCCAGGGCGACAGCTGTCGTCGTGTGAAATAAGTTTGGTTTTGAGTATTTGGTAATTTCCCTCACCGCTCGACCGGGTGTTCATCCGCGGGGCTTGGTGTGGTGCCGCGTTTGCATCCCGCCGCGGGTTACCTTCTCTCCGAGAAGTTTCCCCAAGGTGAGGTTGAATTTCCAGCCTCCTCCTGGCAGCGTTTCAAAAAGCCTGTGCTGAAACGGCAAGGCTTCCGACAGCCTTTAGCGGTGAAATATTGCATCATCCCTTCCTAATGTCCCCTTGAAAGTGACACCTTCCAGCCCCCCCGGTCCCAGCTGGGGTGGCTCTGTGGGTGCCGGGGTGGGGGCTTTCCTCTGCTCCCCCTCTGGATCAACAGCAAAGGATTTAACCCTAAATTCGTGGCTCCTCATGCCATCACTTGCTCCCTGCCCCGCTAGGGTTTCTGGGCTGCATTTGGCCTGGGGGCTCCATCCTCCGGAGATGGGGTGACTCCAAACTCGAGTTGGGGACTGGAAAAACTAGGGGAAAAAAAGTGGGGACTGGAAAAACTAGGCTTTTTATTTTGAACCAAAAAAAAAGAAAGATTAGTCCTCTGGGAAAATTTAGCAGCATTTCAGGTCTCCATCTACGAGCTAGCTTCGGGCCAAAAGCTTTTTGAAAAGTGTGCAGCCCCACGTGTTGATCCATGCGTCAGAATCCCCGTCCGTGTTTTTCACTGGGAGCGCTGCCGCCTCCACCCCGAGGAAAATGCGGCTTCTCCGTCCCGCTCCGCTCCGCCGTCCCTTTGCAGCCACTATTTGCTCAGCTTTTCAGTCCTATTCAATATCACAAACCTGGGCAATATATTCCTTTTTTTTTTTTTTAGCTACAAAGTGTTTTCTATTCTAATGCCTCTCCATATAAAACCATAAAGGTGCCATTTTTTGACAGTTTGACAAAATAAATACGTGCACTGCAGTAGCTTGATGCATTAATATGAGGTCTGCGGAGCGCGCTCCTCGCCTTGTATTTCTTCCCAGCTGCCTTCGGTCCTTTTTTTAAGGTCAAAGTACAACTTTATTGGATTGCCCTAAATATAACCTGTGCTCAGAACGTCGCCAAGCGTCGCCTGCTCTTTGCCTCCAAGCTTTTATCCATATTCTTCGAAGGCTCTATCAACATCACGATAGTTTTTTCAATTGCAACTGGAAAACTGTTTGGTTTCCCCCTGTTGGGATTTCAGGGCCGCGATCGGCTTCATGCTGGTGGTGGACTGGCCATGAGGATACAGGAAAACCAGGTGGGATGCTGGAAGAGGGATCAGTGCCCAGTCTCGGGGAATTTTTGGGAAGCCCAGGACGGTGTGAGTGCACAACCCGTAGCCCTGAGGTCATTTTCAGACGCAATTTATTCCCCTTTAAGGCTTCCCATGGGGCTCTGTCCTGCTGGTGCTTCCCCAGGAGACACCTCCAGGGCTTTCAGGGCAAAGCATCCCTCGGATTTCCTGGGGCGCCGGCACAGGGATGCTCCCTTGCCCTTGTCCCTGCAGTTCTTGGCTGGGCTGTCCTTGGTTGGACATTTTTAGGGGCTTCTTGGCACATCTCGGATCATCTCCTGTGGGGAAAGGCCTTCTTGCCGTGTAGAGGTCTCCATCCCACCTGTGTTTCCTTATCTGGCTCTGCTTCTTGGAATAAGCAGGTCTTTCCGAAGGGATACAGCAGCTCTGGAGACTCTTCTGCCACGGCAGAGCTGGGAGCTGCTGCTTGGGTGTCGTAGGGAATGAGTCTGGGAAGAGGACAATGTGGTGTGAGATGTACTGGGAATGGTTGAAGATACTGGGAACGGTCCAGGATACTGGGAACGGTCCAGGATGTGGCACTGGAGGAAGAGGGAGGCTGGTGAACCCCGTGCAGGGAAAGCGTTGCTCTTCAAACAGGATTTTTCTGGAGGGACTCAAGTTCTCCCTATGGGTTTGCAGGAATAACTTTAAACCAGGCTTTGGTTGGAGCAGGGGAAAATCAGTCCCAGCTCTCTGACGGGGTTAATTACAGATACAACCCCAGGATGTCCGAATTTCCTCACCCTCTCCTCCCCGCACACGTCCCCAGGGCTGAACTGGCCGCGTGTGGAAGAGGCCCCTTTTCTTCTGGGTGCCCGGAGGTTGTCGCTCAAGGACGCTTTTTCCACCAAGAAAAAAAAAAAGAGCAATTTCTTGTAGCTGTTAAAGAAATCTCCATTTTCCTGCTGGGATGCTGGAAGCAGCTGCCCGGCCCTGGAAGGGGCTTTACCACGCCGTGCCACCCGGCGCTGCCGGAGAGGGGTTATTTATAGATGGGGTTATTTTTACTTTATCACATCCCTACATTTTCCTTCCTGCTTGCTTGTGTTATTCAAGGATGCTCTCATTAGCAGAAAGAAATCTCCCCCTCCAAATACCATGGCAAAAGCTGGGAGGGGAAACGGAGGCAGCGGCTTGCTGGTGGTGTGATGCTTTTGGAAAACACTCTGATTTTTCTGTTTTAACCATTGGTCTGACCGGAAGATTGGGGCTAGTGCTGTTTAATGTCTTCATTAATGTCATAAACGGTGGGATGGAGGCACCCTCAGGAAGGTTGTGGGTGACACCAAGCTGTGTGGGGCGGTGACACGCTGGAGGGGAGGGAGGCCATCCAGAGGGACCTGGACAGGCTGGAGANCGGTAAATTAAAACTAGACATAAGGAAGAAATTCTTTACCACGATGGTGGTGAGCCCCTGGCCCAGGTTGCCCAGAGAGGTGGTGGTTGCCCCATCCCTGGAAACATTGAAGGTCAGGTTGGACGGGGCTCTGAGCAACCTGATCCAGTTGAAGATGTCCCAGGGGCTTTGGATCTAGATGACCTTTGAAGGTCCCTCCCAACCCAAACTATTCTATGATCCTTGAGTTGTCCCGTAATGCTACTATCTGGGTCGGAAAGGAAGAAATTTTCAGCATCTTTTGGCGATGGGAGGTGGCGACTCCAGAGAGCGCTTCCATCAGAGCCACTAATAGATTTTCTCTTGGGTAATGAGCGGTGGGGACAGTTAACATTCATCTTAATTAGCCTTGAGCAAGAGCGAATGTGAGCCTCGGTGCTTTGCGCGCTGCATAATGGATAGCACAAAACGGCATCAAAGTCCTCGGCCCGGTGGAAATGAAAGGACTGAAAAAACGTCATTTGTGCTGCGTACCGGCAAATGACAAGTTGTTTTTGATGGTGTTGAATGAGACAAAGCTGGGCCTGGGTAAGCTCACGTCAGCTCCTTGGGGCTCCTGGTCCCGGCCCCCGTTGGTGGCAACATGGGGAGGGGAGGTAAAGCCTCAGCCACCCAGGAGGTCCTTCAAAGGACAAAGTCTAACAGTTTTCTAATGCTTTTAAAATGGCTCAAGCCACCCACAAAGTTAACGGATTGCAGAAACTACCAGGTTTTAGGATTCTGGGTGTTCCTTCTGGGGAAATTAAAAAAAAAAAAGAAGAAGGGGGGGATTTTAATGCTTATTGATCTTTCCTAAGGCTCCTGGATCTCACTGAGTCTGAGTCGGAGGTGGGGGGATGAACACGCTGGGTGCTGCTTTCTGGAGGGCACCAACGGCTCGTGTTGGGTGGGGAACGTCGTTGGCGAGAAAGAAGCGGGGTCAGCAGGTCTGAAAAGCCGGGGAGAGGAGGGTTGAGCTGGAGTTTGCCCATGGTTTGAGCTCCCGTTGACTTGCGTGGGGGACTTGGTGCAGCTTTTCTAAGAAGATTACTTGGGTTTTAGCGAGAAGCTCAAACTAGGGATCCCATGCAAAGACTTCTGGCTGGGTTTTGGCCCCTTTCTCATCGCACTGCGATGCCAGAGCGACTCCAGATTTACCAGGTGCGACCAGGAGCCAACTCGGTAGCTGCCAGCGATCCCACCCAGGGCTGCGTGGCCGTGATTTATGGCCCTGCCGTGGCACATCGGGAAGACCAAGGAGAATGTTGAAGAACATTACGAATTAAGCTTGACCATGGCAGGGGATATAAAGAGAACTAATTTGTCCAAGGTGCCTTTCAAGCAGAGGAATTCGGAGTATTTCTACTGGAGAGGGAGCATCTCCCAACCCCTTCCCTGGAGCTGGTGGTAGCAGGTGTGGGGGGAGCTGAGGACCGAGAACAAACATAAACCCAGGCTCTCTTCTCACGCGAGATACCGAAGATGAAAACAGAGTTTGCTCTTTCTTCCTCCACGGCAAAGCAAACAGGCTTTAATAACAGGGAACTCATTACCTGCCACAAATTAATAAGGAAGGTGTGAGAGAGAGGGATGGGAAGAATATCCGAGATGCTATGGCTGGATTTTACGGGATAACTTTCTTGCACCACATGGGATAAATATTGGGCGTCATTTTGATTTTATCGTTTATTTCTACGCTGGTTTTTGGCAATGTGTAATGGTTGGCTCTGCTGTTGGTAGGAATAAGCCCGATTTCTCACAGGGGATCCCCTCCCATCCCCAGATCCCCTTCCCCGTGGGCACGGGGAGCCCTGGGCAGAGCTCAGCTTTAACTTCTCAGCTTTTCCAAGCCTCTCCCCATGCCAAACCTCCTGACATTTGCGGTCTCCCGGCTCAGCTGCGAAGGATTTGGGGCTTGTATATCTTAACGCTTAGGGAGCTGGGGGCTGAGCCGATATTTACCATGATTTGAAGGATGGGAGGAAAAGGAAAAAACAGATTGGGGCTGCTCGGTTTTTCCCCTGGGGGTGATCCATGGTGCCAGGATGGGCTGTGCAGGCTGCTTGCTGCCAGCCCCTTGCTCTCTCCAGGGAGCAAAGTTGGCCGTTTGGTCCTTAAAGAACAGCAAATTGGCTTTTTTTTCCCTCGCTGCAACCCAACAATCTCAAAATATATCCTATCAGCCACCTTTCCTGCCCTGGCAAGTCAAGCAGGAGCTCTTAATTCCTGCTCAAGGGGAGGGAAACTGAGGCACGGAGCTTCCATGTTGTTTTCCTCCATGCCAGGCTGGAGCCATGTATCCTGAAGACGGGAATTTCCAAGGTGGTCTTCAGCTCTGGCCCTTCTCTCCCTGCTCGTGGGTGTATTTTGGGCACAGAAGCCGTGAAGTCCTGCCTCCCCTAACCCTCCCCATGGTCGAGCACCCACTTTGGGAGCCAAAGCATCACCTCCTGCCCTTCCTCCCCGTTGTTTTCCTTTCTGCTGCATTTCCCCCTTTCCTCACCGTTAAATAATGGAGCTCGTAGATCATATAATAAATAGGTATTGACTTCATGCCACGGGCTGGATCAGAATTGATTGACCCGTGGGAATACACTCCTTCGCAATCAATAAGAGGCCATCAGGCTGGATAAATCTTGATAACGACTGACAACAGGAAAGTCGATACGTGTATTAATACATACGTTAAGCGAGTATATATCTTCCGCCTTGGAGACAGAGTTGCTTTTGGCAGCTTGTGGAGCGGGATGGGTTGGGGAGGAGACCGAAATATGCCGAGCAACGAGGATGGCGGGGACGGGGAAAGGCTCGATCCTCTCTTTGCAAGGGTGTTTGGTGTCGAAATAAGAGCTGGCAGCTTCAGTGCCGGCGGAACTCCTCTTCCCCGTTGTAGCATCGACTCCCCGCCGGCGGCGGTTTGTTAGCCTCAACCTGCTCCTGCAGCGGGGGATGCGCGGGGTGGAAAGTTCTCCTTTGCGTTTTAAAAGTGTTTCGAAACGCCGTAGGATTTCTATTTTGGCCGTGGCTTCTTGGGGGAAGTACTTAGCGCGGCAGGACCCGGCGCTGAGGCACTTTGCTAAGAGAGGAAGGGATTTAACCGGTGTTTAAGGGAAAGCCTGCAATTAAGTGCCCCGCTGAGAGATGGTCCCACCAAGTCTTTCTGCTCCTGCCGGCACTTCCCTTCGCTGTTGAGTGACGTCTCGGCACGATTCATTATTTTTTCCTGAGTGATGTCAATGCCGGGGATCCTCTTTGGGGCCGGGGAAGGCTGTTTGCAGGGGGGGTTTGTGGGGACCCATGCACTGGCATCCTCCTGCCCAGCCAAAGGGAAGGCTGAGAGCCCTCCCACGACAACGTTATTCATTTTCTTATGAATAATAGTTATTATTACTATAGCAAAGTGGAGCTGGCTTCTAGTGAAGCCGCCGTCTCGATCAAAAGGCTTTGCTTCTTCCCTCTCGTCAAAAGGTGGTGGTTTGTTTTAAAAAATTTCTTTGCCTTCCTGCAGTTCAGAATAGCAGGAGGGTCGCGGCGCAGAGGATATATTCGGCTCTCCCAAAGGCACGGAGAGGTCAAAGCGCCTTCACCCAGCCCCGTACCCCCAGCCAGCCCTCCCTGAGCCCGTTACCAGCCCACCCTCTCAAAAGGCAGCGAGTGTCACTCGACACATCAAGTATTTTGGGATGACTTGTTTGAAAGTCAGGGCTTTAGATAAGCCGCCGGGGCGCGGGGCTGCTTTGCATTCACCTGTCTCTCAGCTCTTTCCCCCGCAGCTGTAGAATAGCTCGTCTCCTCTGACACTATCTCCTTCAAATAAAAATGCATGGAGTTTGCTTTTTCTAAATAACTTGGTTTTCTTTTTTTTTTTTTNTTTGTTTTTTTTTTTTTTTTTTTTTTTTCTGAAGCGGCGATGGAGTCAGAGCTACTTTTCAGGGAGGCTGATCCCCCTCCTCTTCCTCCTCCTCCTCCTCCTCCAGCCCTTGCAGTTTGGCTGTGCTGGCTGTAGTTATCTCGTGTGCCAGCTGCTGGGAGGAAAATTTTGCTGCCTAAGTAATATCCATCAAAGGACGGCGCTTTCCTCGGGCGGAGATAGTGAGCGCGGGACAAGGGGAGCATCGTCTCTTCAGGGATTTTTTATTTCCCCACCTAATTTTGCTCCTCCGTGCAAACTCTGGGCTGGGGACCTGGGCTTTGCTGTGGCCAAAAAAGTTGCTCGGGGCAGGTACTGAATTCCCTGCTGCCCCGTTAGGGTTTTTTTGGGAGCCTTGTGTTCAGTTAAGAGGTGGAGTTTGCTGGGAGAAGTATCGGGATGCCCCTGGAGGGACCAGGCTCTGATGGATGCTGGTGCTCGGCATCACGTCTGTGGGATCCCTGGTCCAGCATTTCATGGCACTGCGGTGCCGGGAAGCTTTCAGCTGCTGCTTTGCTCCCTGCTCGTGGTCTGGTGAGGATGGATGGTGTTTCTCGGTGCCTGGGGAGGAAGGAAACCATGTTCTACCTTTGTTGAAAGCGATGGGAGTGCAGGGGACGGTGGCTCCCTGCTTGCCAGTGAAAAGAAGGGAAATGAAAGGGAAGTTGTAGTCCTGGGGCTGAAACCTTTCCATGCGCTGGGTATGTGCGGCTCAGAGAAGAGCTGCCTCGTTTCATACGGAGGCTTTGGCAGTGGTGAATCCCAGTGAAACCAGTCCTGAGCATCCCTCGGCGGTGGGGGAGGGACCCAGGGCCCCAATAGGACTGGATGCCGCTGGTATCCCAGCGAGGGCAGCCGGCCTAGGAACCAGCCAAGCTCTTTATCACCCCTCGCAAGCTTTTTATTAGGAGAAAAAAAGCGTGTGTGTATATATATATGCATATAGGTGTGGAGACTGACAAACACCAGCTGTCTCCTTAGACTGAGACCTAGCACGCTCGTTGCAGCTCATGCCAGCGTGACCCAGCTTATCCCAGCTGGCTGTCCCCGCTGCCCTTGGGGTGGTGTTCGGCCGCAGAGGGCTCCAGGAGCTCAAGCTGGATGATGCCAGTGCTCCGCTTCGCTCACGCCGGCGGAGCAGGGAGCGCCGTGCGTCAAGGGTGCGATATTTCTTATTGATTTTGAGAAAAACAAAGCCTGGGGATAAAAATTAACCCAAACCTCTCCCTGTGCTGCTCTTCTGTTTATTTTTCCGTTTGGGGGAAACGCGTTTGTGGCTGTCTAGTTCCAAAAGCGCGACTGCCAGACATCGGCGAAAGAGAAAAACAAGCCAATATATGGAAACAGCTTGAAAACTTCCCGAATAACTCAGGCACAGGCAGGCGTGTGCAGAACTCATTCCCCCTCTCCCTGCCGCAACTAGTCCTCCTCCAATGAAATCAAATAAGTCCCAGCTCAGCAGCTCTGCTTGCTGTAGCCGTATCTTTCTTAATATTCCCCAAAGGTTTCTTCTTCTCCGGGCAGTACTAAAAATCGGTAAACTGATGGGGAACGTGAGGGCAGCATCTGAGCAGCCCCTCCTTTGCTCTGTCTTTCCTCAAGCCCAGATGTAACCTGCTAGCAGAGGTATTTTTATATGAAGGTACTTATTATTAATTCGCGTTCTCTCTCCTTCTGTGTCTCCCCTGGGTGTATAGTGCCGGCTATCGCCATGGTATCTGAGCCGGTTCCCCATAAATCAATATACTAGCAAGTAATGAGCTTCCTGGGGTCTGGTATTTATCACTTCGGGGTGTTCAAATGATCCTATTTAATTTAATGGGCGTTTATGCGGATGGTTGGGCAGAGGGAAGAAAAGCACAAAACGCTGGTAAGTAACAGCGTCGCGACCTGCGCTCAACTGCTGTAGCGTCGGCTCTGAATTTATTCCTGCTCCTGGGCAGGAGCCAAGCTCAGGCCTTCAAACCCGTAGAGGTGACGACCATCAACGTCGAGGCGATGGCCAACAGTGTAGAGGTGATGGCCATCAAAATTGCAGGGTGGGGGGAGGGAAAATCCCCAAAAGGTGGGTGATGGAGGAGGCTTTTTTCACAACGAACGGCAAAAATATCAAGAGGCAGTGCTCCAGCTCTTCCTCACTCATCCCTCCCAAATTGTTCCTCTGCACGTCGCTTTGGCTTTGCTCCCGTTGCTGATGTCTTCAGCCCACGCTGGTGAAATGCAGAGTGTTTATAAAGCAATTTGGGATTTGGCTTGCTTGGCTGAACACTTCAGAAACTCATTTTGAAGAGAGAGTTGCATCTGCAGTGGGATGGGGCTGGGACTGTCCTAGTGCCGGGGAAGGAACTGGGAGCTGAGGTTGTGCCATGGGTTGAGGTGTGCTCCTGGGCTCTGGGGACCCCTGGAAGGACCTTTGGATCTCCCCAAGCCTCCCATCCAGGCTGTCCCCTGTCCCTGCTGCCTCCCAGCTCTGGCTGGGGTTTGGTGGGATGCCGGGAGACACGTCGCTAACCTTCCTGCTCTGCCAACAGGCGGGATGGAGAGGTTTAGGAGGAGAAGAGAAGTGTTTGTTTACGAATAAGTACTTCAGCGGTGAATAAGCCAGGATCTGTCTGAAGACGCAAATCATCCGCCTTTGTTTCTGGTGTCAAGCGTAGGCGGTCTCTGGCCTTGTGATCGGCAGCATCGCTCGCTCGCTCGCAGCCGGCTGGGTAGCTCAATGCCGCGGTTCAGCGTAGACCTCTTGAAGTGGAAAGGCAGAAGATGATGCTCGTGCCCTGGGAGCCGCGCTTTGTGCCTGCCGCTCCTGCCCCAATGGGGAACGATTGACGGGAGGCGAGGAACGAGAAGAAGCGAAATTGTTGAGCTCTGCCGTGAAAAGGTTGTGCAGGTGGTGGCTGAATGGGCTCAGGTGCTGCATAATAGACATCAACCGGGGCTTTATCTCTGCGTTGGCAGCTCCTTATCCAGCAAGAAAACTCTTCACAAATACCGGTGCGGCGGTTGCTAGTTGAATTCATTCGGAGTAGTTATTCATCCAGGGGAGGAGAGAGGCACCTGGGCTGCCTCGATGGCTCTGCTGAGGTCTGAGGAGCGGTGGTGGCATGTCCCGTGCTCCCAGTGCTTCACGGCGGGCTGGTACCGTCACCCCGGGTCTGAGCCGTGGCTGCTCTCCTTGTGTCGGGGCTTGCGCCGGGTGCGTCCGCTGCCTCCTTTAATGCAGTCCCTCCATAAATGAAGTGGAGAGATGGGAATCTCATCAGTGAAGGGCTGCAGGCTCCACTCCTGGGGTTATCTCTGCGGTTCAGACGGGCAGAAATTTAAGAGTTTTACTCTAAACGACCCTTTTCCAGGAAAACAGCCGATCTTAACTCACTTTAGGGCTGAAATCAACCCCCGCTTCCAGCGCTAATCTATTCATTACATTTGCAATGTCGATTCGTGAGTAATGCAGACCACAAGCAACTTTCTGGAATGGTTTTCTCCAGGGGAAAAACAAGCGTTTGCCGAGGAGCGGGGAGGGCTGGGGGGGACTCCCTCCTGCACAACCAGGTCATGGGAGGTGGCAGAAAGCCCGTCGCACCACAGAGCTTAAAGTTTTACGGAAATTTAGCAAATTATTTAGCAAATTAGTGGGAAAAAAAAGCCTTTATACTGGAAAGGTGGTCTGTGGTTATTTTGCACCCTTTAATTCCAGTTGCAGAAACCCAAGGGTCGCCTTTATCGCTTCTTTCCAAGGAGCAGTTTGAGTGCTTGGATCCTAATCTTCAGACAAATTCATGTTTCTCCATGACTGCAGCCAAACTATTGCAGAAGATAGGAAGCAGCTGGTTTAGTTAGAGGAAAATGGTGTTGGTAATTGCGGTTGCCGTGGGTTTGCGGCCGGGCCAGTGTGTCCAGGGACATGCTGAGACACCCGAGCAAGGAAAAGCATTACCGAGGTGGTGGTTGCATGAGTATGAAGGTGCCCTCGACTCCCTGCCGTGGCTTGCTTGCATCCAGCAAGGCTATTTCCAACACAACCTGCAACAAAGTGGTCTGAAGGATGCCGTTGTCTTTCCAAAACCCATGAGATATGGATCGGTCTCATTCCTGGTTGACTTGAGTATCATACTGTCTGCCCATGGAAGGACATGGAGCTTTCGGCTTAGGAGCAGGAGGATCTTTTGTATCCAAGAGCTTCTGAAGAAATTAGGTTTATTCCCAACAAGCACTATCCCAGTCCCAATCAGTTTAATTCCGCAAAGAGATATCAAAATCTCGGCTTCCCCAGCTTTCTGGATCACATTTTAATTGCTCGTGGGGACCTTAGTTGCATCCAGGTGATGGCCTTGGCCAGGGGACGTGCAGCAGTGATGGGGGAATGGTGACCGCCCTGTGGCTTGGAGGGATTCCTGTTGCTGTTTTTGATGTCCCCAAGGAAAACATGGCTCAGCCTCCTGGGGGGTTTGCCTCCTTGTACTGCTTTGAGCCAGCCTTGGGGTCAAAAATGAAAGCGGGGCTTTACCGTGATGTTGCATTCCCGATTTCTCTGGACTTGCAAAGCGAGGGAAGTCACTGGATACTCCGCGGGGCGGTGCTGAGCATCGCTGCCCGTGGTGCGCCTCTGCCGTGGTTCCACCCCAGCCAGCAACTGGGGCCACGCAGCCGCTCTCTTGCTCCCAGGGGTTGGGATGGGGGAGAGAACTGGCAGAGTAAAAGTGAGGAAAAACTCATGGATTGAGACAAAGACAGTTTAATAGGCAGAGCAAAATCCACCCACGCAAGCGAAGCAACACAAGGAATTCATTCGCTGCTTCCCGGGGGCAGGCGGGTGTTCGGCCATCCCCAGGAAAGCAGGGCTCCATCACACATAACGGGTACTTGGGAAGACAAATGCCATCACCCTGAACATCCCCCCCTTCCTTCTTCTTCCCACAGCTTTTTACACTGAATGCGACACCATATGGTATGGAATATCCCTTCGGTCGGTTGGGGTCGGCTGTCCCGGCTGCGTCCCCTCCCAACTCCTTGCGCCCCCCCAGCCATCTCGCTCTCAGGGCGGTGTGAGGAGCAGAAAAGGTCTTGACTGCTTAGCAACAATCAAAACCATCAGTGTTTTACCAAGACTATTTTCATCCCAAATCCAAAACGTAGCACTACACCAGCTCCTAGTAAGAAAGTCAACTCTATCCCAACTGAAACCATGACCTTCTCTTCCCTCTCATCCGTACCAGGGCTCCGAGCCCTCCCCTCACCCGTCTGAGCCACAGGGTACCCAGGCAAACCCGGGCTCGGTGTGGTGCTCCTCAGCCCTTGTGACAAGGCACAGTTCGGGTGGATTATTTCCATCCAAAAAGGGCAAAATTCGTTATCTCCCAGGAGATGAATCCAGACTGGTCTGTGCTGGCATCCTTGGGACTGGAGGCGAGGGGCAAAGGGGAAAGCAGTGGAGGCGAGCGAGGATGCAGAGGAATTAACACCTGTAACTTTTTATTTGTTAACTAGAACAGGATCAAATTAACGTCTGTCGCTGGCGAAGCCTCGTTAACGAGATGCGTGTCGGGCGCTTTATTTGCCGGGCACAGGTATCCAGTTTCATCTTTCTAAAGTTGCCTGTAATAAGCGTGGGTGGATATAGAAAAGCAAAAAAGCCCTTTTTTTGTGGGCGGGAGTCGAGGCAGCATCCACCCACGTACTCCATTATGATATTCAAATGTCAATATATTTTTAATTGGTTTATATCCCCCCCCCCTCCCCCTCCAGCTGCCTTTGGTAATTAAGGCTCTGTAAATAGATTTTACTGTAATTGGTACGAGAAGGAAAATTGGAGGACATTGTACAGTGCATTGGTTGGTGGTTGGT
>VXBO01014703.1:25598-46414 GCA_013400135.1 Rhinoptilus africanus
CCCCCCCCCCGATTACCACCGCTCTTGTGCTCAGGGTTCTCGCCTCCCAGATGTTCACAGCGGGAGGTACTGGCTCGGTTCAGCCCCCTTTCGCTGCGCGGGCTGCCGTGCTTCGTGTGGGTTGGGGTTTCTCTAGGCTAAGAGGACGCCGTCTTCTGCAGCTGCACGTGCATTAGCAACGGGGTTGGAAACCTCCAAGTCTTTGTGGTGTTCCGGGGCATCGCCAGCACCCGGGATTCATTGCTGGATCCGTGAGATGAAAGCGTTACCGTGAAGAACATCACCCATGAAATCTGCGTGATCGCCCGTGGAGCTGGTGGTGGCCCCAGCAGCGAGCCAGCTTCCCTGCATCCTCTTCTCCTTGGGAGAACGGGGCTGGGTGCTCCTGTTGCGAACTGCTGCAGGGTAGGGGGGCTTTGGGTCTGACCCGAGTCCCCGTAGGATTTAGGAGAGGTCCAGGATAGGTCCATCACACCCCTGTCTCAGCCCGGACACGTGGCCCATTGCTGTTACACCCCAGGGGCAGGAGTTTCTCTGCCTTACGACCTCTCCATGCCAACCCTCAGCAGATGTTAGGGAAGTTTTGGTGGGCTTGGAGGTGGCTGGTGTGGAGAAGCGAAGGAAAAACCCAACATCTTGGTTTGGATGGGCTTAGGGCAGCATCGCTCAGAGGAGCTGGAGGCAGGACCGCGGCAGAGGCTTCATCTCTGCTCCCTGGTCGTGGCAGTTGTTTGACTTTATCCTTTGAGGCCCCGTATGCGATAGGAGAGCCTTTAAGCTTATTGGATTAGCGGGTGCAAGGGCTCTCCTTATGCCGTGATCCTCTGGAGGCGAAAGTTAATTTATTTAAGAAGCGAAGCCGGCAGAGGGAGCTGGCTTTTCACGCACGCCGGGCAGCCCAGAAAATTAAGGCATTATTGTGCCAAGAGCGTTTTCTCACAGATCATCCCGGGGGCGAAGACGGCGGGGCTGGAATTTGCGGTGGGATCTGCGCGATACCCCGCGGAGTGAGGCGAGGGATTTGGGTTTGCCGAGAGCTCCTGGAGGAACACCTTCGGCAGAGGCTTGGCTGCGTTTGCTGATGGCGTGGGAGATGCGTTGCCATCCCTGCCGTGCGATCCTGGCTGCCAAGTCCCCGCTGCCTGCTCCGAGCTCCTGACACCCCCGGCTGCTGGGAGAGGGGAGCGGAGCATCCCCGTGGGGCTGGGTCTCGTGCCGCCCCAGGGGTGCTGGGGCTCCTGCACTGGACCTTGCGGGAGGAACAGGCTCACGGCATCGAAATTGCACGACCCTGGCGCTTAGTGAAGGTGACAGTGACATTTTAAAGCACATCTTTATACCTCATCATTATTTCATGTGCTGGGACCTGCAGACCCCTAATTAATCCCAATGCCTGGAATGGTCCTGGCATACCGACTGCAGCTGTGGCACCTTGGGGCCAGCCACAGCCCCAAATCCTTTCCTTCCTCCAGCATCCCTTAGCAGAGGCTCTTTGGGATGTGACCGCCGAGGGGTGCAGTTAAACCCCCGTGACTTGCTGGGTTGGGGTGTTTGGTGTCCCTGGTTGCCCCTGGAGTCGAGCCCTGTGGATCCTTGGTGCCTTCAGGATTTTTCCTAAGTCCTGGGCATTTGCATTTGAGGATTTGTGGGTTTTTCAGGTTGCTTTCCCAATTTTTTCCAGACCGTTTCTGAGTTTGCATGGTGCCTCCCAGCCCCGTATCTGCTGCAAACTTAATGTATACTTGTCCCACCGCCTGCATGGCTAATGACGGTACATGAAAAAATCTGACCTAGGATGGACCCCTATGGAAATCCAATTAAATAAATCCCCCCTGTCAGTGGTGGACAACTGATATTTGTTCTTAAGCAACAGTTTTCTGGCCCATTTGGCATTTAGTAGCTTCAGCAGCTTCCTCTCGAGCAAGTTTCCCCTAGTCTGCTTATGAGAATGAAAAGTGAGACAGCCTCGAAAGCCCTGCTGAAGTCGGGATAAATGGCTTCTATCGCCCTCCCTGTTCCCAGAGCTGGTTATCCCGTTGAGCTGAACGTCCGCCACATGGAGCTGTCGGCAGTCTGCTTGATTTGCCGATGCTAAACAAGCCCGGTGCAGGCGAGTTTGGAGTTCCCACCCGTGGCCTTTTTTTGCATCATTAGCAATAATTTTAATTAACCACTGAGTAGTTTTTCCTAGGGGAAAAGAATTACGGCAGGACTCCTGCGAGGCGCTTGTTCCCAGGCTGACGGTGCCGGTGTGCACGTAGGAAGCACTAATGGCCCAGCCGGGGAATGCGGTAGCGGTGATGGAGAGCTTTGACTTATTACCCTTCTGCTCTCCGCCCCGTAAAAGAACGAAGGCGAAAACATCATCATCATCAATTTCTCAGCAGAGGACTTCAGGAAAACGACCGCCAGTTTGGTTCGCCACTAATTTTTCTTGCGTAACCAATTAATCAGGAAGATGAGTGGGCGCTGTCGCAGCCAAGAACAAGACGCCCACACCATGATCCCGCCACCCTCCGCGAGCACCACCCGATGCCCGTCCCGAGCCAGGGAACTCCTGGACACCTGCCCTTTCTACAGGGACATTTGGGGACATGCAGGCTTTGTCTGTGGCCCAGCCGTAGCTCGTTAGCGTGGATGTGCCACCGCGGCACAGGGATGCTCGCAGCTGGGCTCTCCTCTTGGGAATGGTGGGGCTGCCCCTGCTTTGACATTATCCCGTCTACCTGTGCTGGTTTTTCAATTTTGGGGGTATTTTTCTCTCATCCTAGGGAATGGGCTACCTGCACGCCAAGGGGATCCTTCACAAGGACCTCAAGTCAAAAAATGTTTTCTACGACAACGGGAAGGTGGTGATCACGGACTTCGGCCTCTTCAGCATCTCGGGAGTTCTCCAAGCGGGCAGGTAGGACATGATGGGGTGGAAATACTGGGGTTCCTCCTTCTAGAGCTCCCCTTTGATCTGGGAACAGGAGGAGGGAGCCCAAAAACCTCCTCTGCAAGTGCCTTTCTGGGTTTGCAGCCTCAGTAGACACGAGGACAAGGTGCCTTTGAGCATCCTCATGCTGCCCTGGGGATTTCACTGTCTCACGTCCCGGGATTTTGCTTTTGAGGAGGCTTGCTTTGGGAAAAGAGTGAAATGCGTAACTCCTGCAGAGACCCCACTGCCCCGTGGGCAGTGCCTTGAAAGGCGGCTCCACACTCAACGGCGGCGTTGGGTTTGCGGTGCAAAGCCCCAGAGGGATGGCGAGAGCAGGGCTGAGGTTTCCCCAGTGAGGTGGGGCACCGGGTGTTGAAAACAAACCGCTCTGCTTTTTTGGGTGCAGAAGTTGCAGCTTGTTTTGGTTTCATTTTGCTTCATTTCTTTTCTAAACCTAGTGTTTAAAGGCAGAGTTGCTTTTGACTGGTAGGAAGAAGCACGATGCTGCGTGCGAGTCTCCAGCAGTTTGGTTCAGAGAGGCAGAACCTGACCCTGAGCAGGGTCTCTAGGTCCCAACCTCTTCCCATGGGATGCATCGTTTCCATGGCCAAACCACCCCACAGCCATCCGGGACATGCTCCTAGGGCTCTGTTTCACTAGGGCCAGTAAAGATGGCTCGTTCCTTGGCCTTTCCCCACCACCATTATAAATCCCCCAGCATCTGCTTCATCTCCTGCCTCTGGGCCAAAGAGTGGAGCAGCAGCCAAGGTCCAGCAGGGTTGTCCCCACGGCTGTCCCTTGGCCGCTCCGGTGACCTTTCGGCTGCCGCAGACATCTGGCCGTGGTGTCAACGGCCGCGGAGCAACACACTGAGAAAATGAGAGCCGAGCTTGGAAAATTCACAACTTTGTGACATTTTTTGGTCTCTTTGGGTTTGGAATCGAGCCCATTTGGTAAATGTCTCTTATTAAATGGTTTTGGGGTTTGTTGGTTTTTTTTTTTTTCCCAGTGCTTTGGGAGGTTTTCCAGTTGTAGGCACGGCAGGGCAAAGAGTTTCAGCATCCGTAGAAAGGAAGAAAAGCAAAGCCGAGGGGAAAAGGAAACAGAAGAGGGGATAAAAGAACAAAGATTATATTTTCCTTTTTTTGTTAAAACAAAAAAAAAAGAGTGTTGCTGACTTTTCCCAGTGGGAGAGAGCTTTTTCACTCAACCCTTTGTGTTAGAAGCAGCATGGACCAAGCACGGCGTTATCAGTGCCGGCAGCTCGGGCAGGTTTCCTCTGGCAGCGCGGTACTCGCCTTCTGCTCCTTTCGGTCTCCGTCACCCCACGGGATGGGATTTGTTCCTGGAAAGGTTGTCATGGCCGATCATCAATTTATGGCGAAGATGTTCCGGAGACAAAATACACCTTGGAAACTTTATATATTTTTTTTTAATTCCTGTGTGATGAGGTCAAAGGATTAGAGGAAAAGGCGACGACTGCCTCTCTCCATCCCACGCCGCTCGCGGCGAGACGGGCAGCCAGCCTTTCCGTTCCGCTTGTATAAATATCATCTGGTTTTAGCACAAACTTAGCCAAAAGCTTAGGAAACCCAAGAAATCCAGCAATGCTGCTGCTCTCCCCGCAGAGGAGAAGTGGGGTTTGGCTCTGGATTAGCAGCTGGGCAGGGTTTGGGGGACTTAGGTCCTGCCAGGAGAACTTTGCAGCTCATTCCAGCAGTGGCAAACGGATTTGGGCAAAAATGGCTGTATTTTGCCAGGGACCTTTGCTGTGAAGGTCAGAGATGCTCTGGGGATAAAAGGAGGGAGGAGATACTGGGCGAATGGGGTAATCGATGGGGTGGACCAATGCGTGGCCATCCCTGCTCGAGATTGGGGTGTCACTTGGGGGGTAAAGTCCCAGAGATTACTCAGGAGAGGAAGGATGGTCAGAAATGCAAGGCTGGACAGAAATGAGCAGTGTTTTCCTAGAAAAATGGGGAAATTTCTACCCTGAGGAGCTTTCAGTGTGGCTGCCCTGGACTGCTGGTTTCACGCGTGTCTTCTGCTGGTGGGGAGCGCAGAGAAGGTTTTGGGCATCCTCACTCATTGGTCACTGTGAATTTTGAAGCAACAAGTGTCTGCAGGTCTGATTTCCCTGTTCAGGGTGGGTTTTTTGCCAGTTCTGGTTTCTCTCAGATGACGAATGACAAAGCCCAGTTGTGGGTGCTTAGAGGCTTGCACGGACAAGCCTGTATGGAGAAGAGAGGGAATTTTTGCAGGTCAGGTTAAGGATGTTGCTTCAGATGTGAACAAGAACTACAAACTGGCCTGGTTTTGCTAGGGTTAAAAAAAGACATGGCTTAAAAATCCTCCTCGTCCTCCTCGAGCAGGCTCACCTTCGGTCCATGAAAGCATCCGGCATGAGGATTTTGCAGCATCTGCCCATGCCATGACACGTTTACGCTGCTGAAAAACAAGACAACTACCGCAACTAAGATACTTTCTGTAGAGTCTTCATAATCCAGTGTCTTATCCTGGCAAAATTAGATTTATTTATCCTTTCTTTAAACATTGTTGAGCTTGCTAGGCCTGCTCTGTAATTAGAGGAGCGTGAGGTGAGTCTTGAGTAGCCTGAAGAGCTCTTCTGCTCTTGCTTGTCCTTGTCCTTCAGTGGGTTTAGAAGGTGTTCATTTGGTTGTGCTGCTTTCTGCTAGCAGAAGTGGCCTGACCGGTTATGAAGTCAAGCAAACTTTTGTCATGAAACCTCAAATTGCTGTAATTGCACGGCGTTTGGGATTGCATGAAAGCTCAGCCCTCATTTCTGGAAGCTCCTTGAACCCGTAGCTGCCTGTTTGGGCATACGAGAGCTCTGTAGGACAAGCCTGGGCTCGCATGGGAGCTGCGGAGCTAAATCTGGTCCCCGGAGCATCCCGAGGAGAGCCTGAACACTGCTCCTGGGACATCACAGCACTGGGTGACTTGAGTGAGCAACAATAAATGCCCCCAGTACAATCCTGGTCTTGATGAGGGCAGTGGAGCAGAACCAAGTGCTGCCCACTGCATCCTGCTCCCCGCTGCCTGCCCGGAGACAGAGACCGTCGACAGGGAAGGACGAACGAACTCCTCCGCATCTTTTCTAATTGCCCTGGTGCTTAATGCTGGCTTGTAATTAAGAGCAGGAGGACGGCTTCGGGAGCTGGCTGGGGAGCTGAAAGCCTCCCCCCTGTGCCAAAGTGCTCTCTCCGGTGGCTCCTGAGGCCAGAGGGTCAGTGTCGCACCAGAGCTGCTGATTGCAGCGACGGCTCCGGCACAGCAGGGTGAAGAGGAGCCGTCAAGACCCCGGAGGGGGCATGGAGGCTCAATCAGCAATTCCCTGGACCGGCAGCATCCCTCCGTAGGGAGGGGGCTCCTCCTGTGGTCACTGCCAGACCTGGGGGTGATGCCTGGGGACAGGGACATCTTTGCAGCTGGGAGGATCCGGACTCCATCATCGTGGGATAGTGCATGTTGTGTGCACACAGCCACGGGGTGGGAAAAGCCAGCCAAGGCATCGGCGTTTGCAGAGGGAGCTTGTCGTCCTGCCTCAGGGGTGACTGGAGATGCCCGTGCCTGAGTGATGTCCCCTGGGAGCGGGACTCTGACATTTTGGCCCCAGGAATCCCTTACCCTTGCACATTGCCATCCTCAGGAGGTCACCATCCCTGGAGGTATTTAAAAGGCGGGTAGAGATAGGGTTTAGTGATGGCTTTTGTCAGTCAGGTTGACGGTTGAACTAGATGATCTGAAGGGTCCCTCCTAACCTTGGCAGTTCTGTGATTCTATGGTTCATTCAAGAACAAACAGGGAGAAATTCCTCAGTACGAGGTGGTGGGCTCCTCCTCCTCTAGCCCAACGTGACACGGGACAGTTGTTGTTACCTCCTGCCAAATTACGCTGCCAAATTTGGGCTCAGACCACGATCAAGCTGTTTAATGTGTTGTCACCACCGGTGGTTCCTGCCCATTTCCCTGCTTGGGAATTCCAGCGGTACATCCTAGGTGCCTGCTGGAGGATGTAAAGGATGAAGAAGCAACCAACGCCATCCTCAGCTGTTGGCCAAAGGAGACTAATGTATTTGTACCGAGCAGGGGGACCTTGAGGAGGAAGAGGAAAAGACAGCTGTGGTTAGCTGAGGGGGATTAAAGAAGTTGTTAAATTCTTGGGGGCCAACCTGGGATTTAATAGCAATGCCACAGTGAGGATTGGCCACTATTTATTGTGGACCAGGTTATAACAGCGATTATAACGAAGCCAGGCTGCTCCCATAAGCGATGGCATGGGAGGCTTGGACAGGAAGGTGGGCTGGAAGGGCTGTTTGGGGCCAAATACCTGAAACCACTGATTTCCAGGCCATTGTTATAGGGTGGGTTTGGTTGGAAGAGACCATTAGAGGTCCCCAGTCCAACCTCCTCTCAAACCACAGTGGGGCCAGTTCAGGTGTCAACGCTGATGGGATTTTCCCCAGGTAACGCTTTGCCCCCCGGTGTTTTAGGGTGTTTTAGTGCAATGGTCACGGCGAGGGGCCCGGCAGACCCCACATCCCCAGCACCAGCCCGGCAGACCTGAAGTTGCTCCTCGCCACCATCCTGTGCCCAGATTGTGCCCTGCTGCCTGGCGGGGACAGGCACGAAGCCACTGTGCCACCGTGTCTCAGAGCAGGGTTAAAACCTGACTTTCCAAGGTGTTTAGGGGGAAGTTTTAGTAGGTTTTAGTAGGGAAAACCAGCCTTAAATGCCCCAGGAAGAGGGTGGAAGGGCTGAGGGGTTGCTCGCCGGTGGCGTGGTGGTGATGTCCTCCCCCATTGTGGTACCCACGGCTTTGGCTCCGTGTTTCGGCAGGCGGGAGAACAAGCTGCGGATCCAGAACGGCTGGTTGTGCCACCTCGCCCCTGAGATCATCCGCCAGCTCTCGCCGGACACCGAGGAGGACAAGCTGCCCTTCTCCAAGCACTCGGATGTCTTTGCACTGGGGTGAGTCCTGGGGAAGGGGGCAGGCTGCAGAGAACTGGTGTGGTCGTGTCAGGTGTGAGCTGCCCTGAGCAGCCGGGAGGGGACGGGGACACCGTCTTCTTGCCACAGCGCCAAGGGGATGCTGCCTTTGGGAATTCCCATTGATGGGCTCAGAGCACCTTCCCGCTTTGAGAAATTTTGAGTTAAATCTCCCCCTAAATCCCCAAATCCTTCTGGTTTGGCTCAGGGCAATGGGATGCGGAGCATCCTGGGGATGCCAGCCTGGCGTAATCTCTCCCCTGCATCCCCCTGGGGCAGATACCGATGAGAAGATGCTCTGGAGGTCTTCTGGGGATGCAGAGGGTTGGGGGCACAGGTCTGGGAGCCCCTGGACACCCCGATTCTCCCCACCAGCCGGCGGCAGAGGGGCTGGCAGCGGTGGCGGCCACTGCAAGCCGGGTCTGCCTGGGCGAGGAGATGCCAAAAAGCCAAGAAGAGGAGAAATGATGAGTCCCCTTCAGTGAACCAGCTCATGGCTCCTGCCCTTTATCTGGAAAGAAGCCTCCCTTACGGCAGGAGCCCAGTCACCCCTCGATAAAACCTTTCTCGAGGCGGCCGTAGGGCCGGGGGTTTTACCCAGCGGATTAATTTTCTCGTGGATATCTTAAAGGCTGCGGGGATTAGCGTGCGTGGGGCTGTTATCGGAGGCAATATTTCCATCAAAACCGCAGTAATTGCAGCTGCAAGGGTCTGGCTTTTTTTTTTTTTTCCCCCTCTCCGAGGTATAACAACAAAAAAGAAGTAATTAAGGAATTGTATTGAATGAAGTGAGAATCGGTTACTTAGACTTAGGTTTTCTTTTCTTATTTTTTTCTTTTTTTTTGGAGTGTGAGCTCTGCCTTTATGTAAAGCCTGAGTTTCCTTAAAAGGTTTCCCAACATTTTCCCTTTTTCTTGTTTCTGCTGCCCTCCGCTGAGCCCAGGAGGCTCAGGGATGATCCGGAGGGTTATTGCCATTGTCGCTTCCCCGTAGTCATTTAAGGATCAGTGACAGCAAGAAGAAAAGATCTTTTAAAGACTGCAGAAGATGGCAGAAATGTTAAATTAATGTGTTTGAGGGTGATGAGGAGCAGGAGGCTAAGGCTGGTGGTGTTTGCTCACCAAAGCCTGAGAGATAGCGGTGATAATTAACATTATTTGCGTGGTCTTCTCTTGCAAAAGCAGCAGACTGCTCTCCATAGTGCCATCTGTACCCCAAAAAATGCAGCCTAAATATTTTGGATTCATCTGAAAGTGGGAAGGTGAAAAACTAAGCCTCAAACTCCCAATGATAAATTTGAATTTAAGTGCACTGGGTGCATTCAGGCACCTTCCAAATCCCTGCTCCTGCCTGAGCATCTTGTCCCATGCCACTGGCCCTCTCCAGTCCCCCAGTTCCTCCGCGCCCGCAGCATCAACGAGCATCTCACATTACTCAAATTTTTGGAGATTTATAGCCAAAGTGTACATATCTTTCCAAAACCAGGAGACCCAATTTCTAAAATCAGGGATCCACCCTGTCCAAGAGTGATACTTCATATATCCGACCCCTTCCACCAGATTTTTCCATTTTAATACCATTTTAACCCCATTTCTTGCTGCTTTAACTGGCCGTGATGGCATCCCTTGAAGGGAAAAGCGGCTCTGGGAATTTGCCTTGGAAACCGGGGCCAGCGCTGCGGGAGTCGGGGCTCATCCAGCCTCCAGGTGCCAGAAAATGAGGATGCAAAACTCCCAGGCGGTAGCGGGGGCAGAGGATGGCGGGGGCGGCCGCCAGCTCGGCCGGAGACGCCCTTGTTTGGGGATATTCCCTTGGATCTGGGAGTCCTCACAGAAAGGAGGGCTTGGCTTAGCAATAGGAGCGGTACAGCGGCAGATGGCTGTGGGTTCACGTGTGCCATCACCCAGTGAGGGAGCTGGGGATGGATCATGCCATGGCTTGGATGGCTTTTTGCAGCTTGGGGCATGTTTTGCAGAAGGAAAAAAGGGAAAAGTCGGAGCGAATGCAAACGCTCAGGTTCGTCCTTCTCCGGCACTCACCGCCCTGCGCAGCCGGAGCAGCCGGCAGAGTTAGAAACACCAGCCCGGCAGCTGGACCACGCATTTACCCCCCGCATCATCTATTAAGCTGCTCCACGGGCAGCGGGACGAAGAGCTATTGCAGCCCGGCAGGAGATTCCCACTTGATGTAACGGGCTGGCTGACAGCTCTGCCTGTGCCTCTGCCCACGCCGCCCTGCTCGTGCTCCCCATTGACCTCCATCCTCCTGCCCATGGGCCACGTTCTTCCCTGGTGTAAACTACGGTCTGCAGCAAGCTGGTGGCTTGCTCTCAGCTGGGAGCCTCAGTTTCCCCATCTGGAAAACGGGAGAGGTGATATCTCTGCAATGAACACCGAGCACCTCTGGTGCTGTATCGAGAATGAAACGTCTCCTGGATGTCGGTGATTTTGGAGCAGGGAGAGATGGTGGATGTAGGTGCAATGGCCAGATGTCCCACTCCGGGCTGTCTCCCAGCTCCTCCCGTCTCTAATCCCTGCTCTCTCCCAACAGCACGATCTGGTACGAGCTGCACGCACGGGAATGGCCCTTCAAGACGCAGCCAGCAGAGGCAATAATCTGGCAGGTGGGAAGAGGGATGAAGCCCAACCTCAGCCAGATCGGGATGGGCAAGGAGATCTCGGTAGGTGGTGTGGGGCAGGCGCTGGAGCCCTGCGTGTGTGTGTGCGTGGTGGAGGGAACATGCCCCACTGGAGCACGCCCTGGGTGGAGAGTCCCTTTGAAAACCACTCTGTGCTGCCCAGGATCTGCCAGGAAAAAAGCAAGGGGTCCCTCCCTCCCCAGCCAATGAGGGGGGAATCAGCTCAGCTCCCACATCCATTCCACCCCAGCCTTTCTCAAGGTTGTGGCGATGGAGATGGGTTCCTCATGGGATGGACACATCCCCTCCACCCCAGCCCTTCACCAGGATTTGGCCATGGAATTGGAGTTCTCATGGGATGGACACATCCCCTCCACCCCAATCCCTCACCAGGATGTGGAGTTGGGGTCCTCATGGGATGGACACATCCCCTCCACCCCAATCCCTCACCAGGATGCGGAGATGGAGTCCTCATGGGATGGACACATCCCCTCCACCCCAATCCCTCACCAGGATGTGGAGATGGAGTCCTCATGGGATGGACACATCCCCTCCACCCCAGCCCCTCACTTCGATGTGGTGGTGGGGATGGAGTCCTCATGGGGTGGACACATCCTCTCCACCCCAGCCCTTTACCAGGATTTGGTTATGGAGTTGGGGTCCTCATGGGATGGACACCTCCCCTCTAGCCCAGCCCGTCTCAAGGATGTGGTGATGGAGACGAGGTCCTCGCATGGTGAACATTGGGCNAACATGCCCCACTGGAGCACGCCCTGGGTGGAGAGTCCCTTTGAAAACCACTCTGTGCTGCCCAGGATCTGCCAGGAAAAAAGCAAGGGGTCCCTCCCTCCCCAGCCAATGAGGGGGGAATCAGCTCAGCTCCCACATCCATTCCACCCCAGCCTTTCTCAAGGTTGTGGCGATGGAGATGGGTTCCTCATGGGATGGACACATCCCCTCCACCCCAGCCCTTCACCAGGATTTGGCCATGGAATTGGAGTTCTCATGGGATGGACACATCCCCTCCACCCCAATCCCTCACCAGGATGTGGAGTTGGGGTCCTCATGGGATGGACACATCCTCTCCACCCCAATCCCTCACCAGGATGCAGAGATGGAGTCCTCATGGGATGGACACATCCCCTCCACCCCAATCCCTCACCAGGATGTGGAGTTGGGGTCCTCATGGGATGGACACATCCCCTCCACCCCAATCCCTCACCAGGATGCGGAGATGGAGTCCTCATGGGATGGACACATCCCCTCCACCCCAGCCATTTACCAGGATTTGGTTATGGAGTTGGGGTCCTCATGGGATGGACACCTCCCCTCTAGCCCAGCCCGTCTCAAGGATGTGGTGATGGAGACGAGGTCCTCGCATGGTGAACATTGGGCACAGGGGTTGTGGTGGGAGAGGGACTGGGTCTGTTTGCTCACGTGCTCGCCCTGTGTGGCTGCAGGACATCCTCCTCTTCTGCTGGGCCTACGAGCAAGAGGAGAGACCCACCTTCACCAAGCTCATGGACATGCTGGAGAAACTGCCAAAGCGCAACCGTCGCCTTTCCCACCCCGGGCACTTCTGGAAGTCGGCAGAGTGAGTCCCTGCCCCTGCCCGTCCTTCCCCATGATGTGACCCCACTGTCACAGCTGAATGACTGGGGGTGGTGGTGGGGGGAGCACGGGGACAAGCTGTGGGTATATTGATGCCATGTGGAGGGGCAAGGATGGGCAGGAAGGGTGGTGGCAGAGTGCTGTGCCCATGCCGGCTCTCACTGCGGAGCTGGCTGTCCTCGTGGAGGTGAAAAAGCCTGCGAAAGTAGTGGGAGATGATCAGGAGGAGCCTGGCGATGTGCTCCCCCAAACACCATAAGGAAGAAGTGGGGAAGGTCCAGGAGCAGGCTGGATCCAGGACCTTGGGGACATCTCTTTTGGGGATATCTGCTTTGCGGATATCAGCCAGGGCTCCAATGCCTGCCTGTGCGTGACGCTCAGAGCAGTTTTCCCTCCTGGGAAGGTGTTTTTGCCTTCTTTTGCCCAGATCTAACTGATGAGGGAGGGGGATATGCCCTGCCTGGGGTCCTTCCCCAGACCCGCAGCCTGCGTCAGCCATCGCAGCTTCCAGCGGTGGGAGAAGAACACGGTCTCTTCTTCTCCCGCAGGCAGCTCGTGGCCAAGTCCTGCTCCGTTTCGTTGCTTTGGCTTAGTCCCATCTCTCCGCTTCGGCAAACACAGCGCGAATGGGTCCCCGGTCAGGGTTTCAGGATGTGGCCAGTTGGCGACAGCAGGCAAACCACAGAAGAATCACTTAGAAACTCATTTTCTTCCCTTGAATTCATCATATTATGACAAATAGGACCAAAAGCCTAACCCATGCGGGGGTTGCATTCATGGGGGGGGGATTATTCCTTCTCCCAGCGTGCATCCCCCGACTGTGGAGGCTGGAAATGCAGGGGGAGAGGCAAAGGTGAGCCAAATGAGGGAAGCGAGGGCACTTCAGGCTGCTTCAAGCATCCCTCTCGGACCCCACGGAGGGTTAGAGATGCTGATTTCTCCGCCTGCATCTTCCCACCAAACCCCCTTGCTTCTTACGGGGCCACCAAGTGCGGGCGGCCCCAAGGTTATGGGCACAGTGAAAGCTGCTGGCGTGTCCCCTGTGCCACCCCCCGTCCCCACACTCTGGGGAGCGACGAGGGGCTGCTGGGAACAGCACAAAGCCAGCGGTCAGCTGGCCCCCAAATCACCCGGAACATATAAGGCATTAATCAGGAGGGAAGTTAATTACTAATCGGTGCTTCGAGCAGGCACCAGGGTGGCTCCGGCAGCCGGGCAAGGAAAGCTGAAGGTTGATGAACCCCAAAGCAGCAGGCTGTGTAATTGCTCGGTTGGGTTTGGGAAGGTTTTTGTAATCACTGAGCCACGCTCTGCCTGCCACCGGCATTGCCTGCCCGGCAGTTTCCCCCTTAATTACTGACCCCCACTTTTGCTCCCACGTGAGGGGAGAGAGGATGCTTCACCCGGCACTCGCTGCCTCCTTCCTTAGGGACGCGGATCCAGCCATTCATCCTGTGTTGGGTCCTGGCTTCTCTGCTCGGCCCGGAATTCCAGCTGAGCTCTGGGATGAGCCATCGGTGGTCCCCGCGCGCTCTGCCATCCCCGCACGTAGGGGATTCGGGGCAAGCCCCCCGCGCAGGTCCTGCTGCTGGCAGAGCCTGCAGGGATGTGGATGGGGCGAGGTGTGTGGTACCCAACCAGCCCTTTCCCCTCTGGATGTTACTGGACCTGAGAGCTGCCTGCACCAGTAAAACCCAAACCGGGCTGGCGGGGAGGTGCAGAAGTTCACGGCTTCCCACCGTGCTGCTGCGTGGGGGGGCAGCTCCGTGACAAACTGATTTGGGGGGGGCTTTTCGCGATGAGCTGCCCTGCTTTGCCATGGGACGAAGCGCCCGGCGCTGACTCTGCTGTGTCGTGTCCCTTCCAGGCTGTGACGGGAGGAGTCGAGGGATGGTGCCATCCTCCCCCTGCGGTTCTCCTCTTCCTCTCCGCATCCCAACCCGGCGCTACGGAGGAGCAGCGGGCGCCGCGGGCCGACAGCGGGACGGGAATGAGCCTCTTCCCCTGCAGCGTTTCACCCCGCGAAGCCTCTCTGCAAGGGCTGGAGGAGCCCAGCCGGCGGCCGAGCCCCCGGGACGCCCGGCTGCCGTGGGACGGGGACGGCGACGGCGGGGGGCTCTCCATGCACACGGGGTCAGGTCTTGGGCCAGATCCCCTCCGAGCAGGGGCAACCCACGGGGCAGACAGCTTCAATTTAACCCCAGGGCTCCTCTGGTCCCAATCAGCACGGTCAGTGCTCGTGACGCACGGTCGGGGAGGGGTTGCTTCTTGGTTCTCGGTGGGTTTATTTAATTTCCTTTATTATTATTATTTTTTTTTTTTAATGGAAAAAGAAAAAAAAAAAGAGGGAAATGTTGCTGATTCATGAGTTTAGTGCTGGAGCCTGCTGGGGCTAGGGAGTGCTGCTGCTATTAGCTGTGTCCCCCCGCGGGGAAATGCATCTGCGGAGCCGGAGCCGGAGGAGTCCCGCTCCCCCGCACCCTGGCAGCCCCTTCGCGGGCAGCCGTGACCTTTCACAAGTGGCTTCTCTACCTCCCGGCCATACCCACTTACCTTCGCCCCCCCAGCTCTCCCTCTCGGCAGGGCGCATCTCCACACTCCTATTAATTTAGCCGGTTGCCCCTGCGCGCATCTAATCAGCAAGACTTTCCCTCCCGGCTGGTTTGCTCCCGCCTTCCCCCCTCCCTCCCGAAGGTGCTGCTGAAGGCCCGGGTTTGGGGACGCCGTGGGGCTGGGCAGAGGGGGGCGGACGGGGTTGGGGGTCCTTCCCTGGGCATGCAGACAGGCTCTGGTTGTACAGAGCATCTCCCTCCCCAGCCCCTCGCGGACGTCTCGGCCGAAGATGCAGCCATACCCAGGACCCTTTTCCTCTGCATATCCATCTTCCAGCAGGCAAATCCCGGACCTCCCCAAAGAGATGCTTTTTGGGCAGCATCTTGGAGCTGGCGTTGCCATCTGAATACTGGTATTTCCCTCTCCCCACCAGCTCAGACGGGCCCTCGAGCCCATTAGATGAGCTGTCAAGCAGCAGATGACAGCAAATTGTGTTTTCAGGCCCTCATTGAGCGTAATTGCTTGACAGAAACCATCCCGAATAATTCAATCGTAGTCTAAGTTAGCTTTGATTTGGAGACATGACGAGGCTCTGCAAACTAACCGGCCCTGGTTTGTTTGCTGCTCCTCTGACCCCCCCTTGCCGGCATTTGAACCACTTTAGGATAAGTAAATGAAGGTTAGAAGCCTAATTGCGGCTAGGAAGAGATGCTACTTTAATTGTGGGGGCACAATTCGGAGGTGGGGAGGAGCAGGGGGGGTGAATCCGGCCTCCAAGCCTGCTGGCGGAGGGTCGGTCTGGATGAGTCTCCTGCTGATGCTTTCGGGACGTTTGCGGTGGCAGCTCGATCTCAGATTTTTTATACCAAGCAGGGAAGAGGCAGGATCACCCGCCTCTGATGCTTGAGGCCAAGTGGGATGAGGGAGCGAGGGCAGGATGAGCCCTCGTTTGTGCTAATTGCCCCCTGCACCAGGCAGCATGGGCAGTTTGTGGTCCCCTGGGGTGATGCTGCAGAGCTCGGCGTAGGTGGCTGAGCATCACCTCACCCTGGTGAGGAAGGATGCTCCATGGCTGTTTGCCCTCTGCCTCCTCCACATCCCCCCCTCTTCCCCATCTTCTTCACTCCCCGCATCTTCTTCATCCCACCCCGGGCCGCAGCATGTCCTCTGCCCCCCATCCTCCCCATCCCAGCCGTCTCCATCCCCTGCGCGTGTGCGCGCCTGTGCCATAAACGTTGCACTAATCCTCAGAGTCTCTCTGAGTTTTCACCAATGCCTTCACCCGCGGTGGTCCTGAGCCCTGTGGGGGGGGGAGCACACCCCCGTCGCCGGAGGTCTCGGCTACCAGCGGGGCGCAGGGAAGTCTCACTATGAAATCACTGGTCCCCAAACCATGTTGGGATGGAGTGATGGCTGTAGAAAGGTGATGTCCTTCTCGCCCGGTGATGTTAGTTCCTAAGGAGGTGTGAGCTTCCTAGGCAAGCAGTAGCAAGCGGAACGTGTTGGAAGGATGGAGGAGGTGATACCACGGGTGATGCTCAGCCCCGGGGGGTGGCAAAGCGCTGTAGCCTGATAGACGTTGTGCAGATTTGTGGTGGAAGGTGCAACATCCATCTTGAAAGACTTACTGTGGGTGTGCTCCCTTTGCCCCAAACCCTCCACTCGCCAGGAAAGGCTCACCTTGACGTATTCCCCCACAGGGTCCCACCACCCCTTGGCAGATGCCTGCTCTATTTTATCAGCTGAGCCTCAAGGACACAAGGGAACTGATGAGCGTGGTGCTTTGGTTGCCCCACGGCGTCAGCTCCTCACCAGGAGCAAAGGGCCCTCTGCAGTGGCCTTGGCCAAGCGTTTCTCCCCTGGATTTTGGGCATCTGAAAGGAGCTAAGTGCTCCTACAGTCAACAAATCCTGCCAACTCTTCCCTCATCTCCCTGCTCCTTCTCCCCTCTCTTCCCTCACTGTAAGGTCTCAGCCGGGCCATGAGCAGAGCTGTCGCACAATAGTATCGATGGAAAAATAGCTGCCCTGTGTTTACCATAAATTAGCTCAGAAGAGCAGCTCCTTCCCTTCCATTCAGCGCACCAACGGTTGTTTATGCAGCCGTGTTATTTGCATCATGCCTTCTTATTTTTGAAAGTCTTAATTATTTAAAAAAAAAAAACAAACCAACAAATCTTACTCTTTTTTTTTTTTTTTTTTTTTGTTTTTTTTTTTTTTTTTTTTTGGATTGTTGTTGCTCTTTGTTTTTTGACTCCGGCTTTGTGCGGGCTTGTTTTTTCCCCAGTTTAAAAATATCCAGCCCTTCAGCAGGGAGAGAATGTAGGAGAAGCTCTCCACAATGCCCTCTAATAGGAGATCCGAAGGAGCGAGAAGGTCCATCCGGTGGCTCAGTTTAGCTGCGTGAGCTAGAGGAGAGACGGGTTATTTCCAGACACACCGGGCAAGAGCGGAGCCAGTTTTAGCACGGTGGAGTTTGGAGCAGCAGCTGGAGATGTAGGGAACCGTCCCCAAGCCCAGGGTATGTCCCCGGGCTCTTGCAGCAGAGCAGCCCCAGAGATGCTCTCCTGGCCCCATCCTCCAGCTGCTTCATCCCTTGGGTCACCCACCGTGTCCCTGATGCTTCCCCATCCCTTCCCTTGCTGCTGTCTGAGATTTTTTTCCAATATTTCAACGCTCATGGGGAACACGGCATGTGGGGCTGGGTAGTGAAGCCACTACCAGTGATGGAAGCAGTGGTGCTTCACAGCCCCAGAGCCCTATGTCCTTCTTTGGCTGCTAAATTATATCCCCGATCCTGCTGCTTCTTCTACCCACCTTTCCCCTCAAATTACCCAAATCTTTGCCGATCCGTGACTGGGGATGATGAGTTTGGATTCCAGCCACGATGACTTTTGTCCGGTACTTGACCACGGCAAGAGCCGTGATGATGAAGATTTAAGATAGACAGGAGGCAGAAATGAATGTCTTGGAAGTGGAGGAGCTGCTCAACCTTTGCTGGATGCTATCCGTGGAAGAGGTGGTGCCTACAGCTTGGTCTCTTTGGCCAAGCTAAGGAGAAGGGGTCTGTGTTGGTGGTGCCATGTCTGCACCCCCCAAGTGCCATGGGGAGCCCTGGGTCGAGCCCGCCGGTGGCCGGCGCTCTGCTGGGCACCTTCGCTTTCCTCCTTCCTTTCTTTGCCATTTATTTATTTTAATTTATTTTAATTTATATATATATATATATTATTTTTNACCACAAAAAATCGCTGAGAAAGGCACGATGGATCTCCCCGATGTAAATTTGTACAGTAACATTTATAACGTTTTCTACACTTGAAGAAAGTATTTATAATTTCAGCTGTCTGACTGAGTGCGAATCTCTGTGACCTGCAGAAATGGATAGCCATTTGTTCCCGTGGTTTCTCGTGCAGTGTTTGGTGAGGTGACAGTGTATGAATTATTTATGCCAATAAAAACAAAACAAAACGAACAAAAAAAAAACCAACAAAAAAAAAGAAAACCCAAAACCTTTGACAACCTTTGCACCCCTGTGCTGCTCCGCGTCCCCGCGCCGCTGCCTGCTCCCTGCCCTCTCCTCGCTCCGCAGCGGCATCGCATCCCGGTGATGGGGTGGGAGGATTTGTCTGTGGCAGAGTCTGGACCACTCGGGAGCATCCCGGTGCCAAGCTCTGGTCCGACGATGCTCAGGGAAGGGGGGGAAAACCAGCGCTGAAGACACCCCCCCTTTTCCTCTCTGCCACCGCGGCGGCTCGCAGCCCAGCCCTTCGGGGACGATATTTCACAGCAAACATTTGGATGGGAGCCATGGGGAGAGGCGGCGGTGGAAAACATGGGAGTTGGGAAAATGATGGGGTAGTCGGCCGATAAATCTCTGCTGGGCGGAAGGGCTGGGGCCGGGCTGGGGTGTGCGCCGGGGGGGATGCTGCTCCCCAGCCGTACCCCCCCGGGGACGGCTGAGCCCGGTGATGAAGCGCTGGAGGCCCCTCGCATCTGCTGCTTTGTTTGTTTGCTTCTCCCATGCTGTTTTACTGGGGGCGACCACCATAAATCTGCAAAACAGCCCGTCAGAAAACAGCCGCGGCGGCGGCGTGCGCTTGTGGGGCTGACGCAGGCGGTACCCGATGGTAGGAGACGGAGAAGAAAATCAGGGAGGGGTTGTGTTGTTTCACCCCCATCTCCTTCCCTCCTCGCTACCGCCCGAGCCCTTGAAGAGGTAAAATAATGATGGCTCTCCATTAATAAACCATGAACACTCCACACTTCTCCTGTCGAGGGCTTTTCATCTTTCAAAGCCTGCGGGAGCCGGTAACCAATTAAACCGGGCACATCCCGGGCGGGGAGCAACGGCGGGGCTGGTCGGGGGGATTTTCCTGGGAAGGATGGGGAAGACAAGGCCGGGTGGAAGGGGGGCTGCTTTGATCAAGCATGGTTGTCCCAGAGGAGAGAGAAACAAGGGATTTGGGGATAAAGAGTCACCACTTGATGCTTTCACCATGCCCGGGACGTTGCCACCCTCCTGGCTCTCCTGCAGGATAAACGGGACGCTGGCTGCATCGTATTGTCACCACCTCTTGCATATATGCAAGAAACTGGGGGTTAAACCCTGTTGGTGGTTCCTCTGGTGGAAATCCAGAGGGATCCCACCAGTCTGGAGCCTAACTGGTTGGCACTGGTGTGTAACTGGCCCTGGTGGCTCCGGTGCTCCAGGGACAGAGCCGCTAATTGAAATGCCGGCGGCAGCGCCGAGCCCCCGCTGAGCCCAGCGCGGGGATGCTGAGCTCGCTCCTGGCTTGTGGCTAATGAGATGCCAGCACCAGGACGGGGATAAACGTGCGATATATCCCCAAAACAGCCTTAACAATGGCGGTGGTGGATTAGAGGCGCCGCTGAATACATATCTGCGCCCGCGCGTGTGTGTATCGGAGAGCCACAGGAATACGTACACGTGTCTGTAATCTCCTTCTTGCTGGTGATGAATCACGAGCCATTAATATTTCACAGGCAAAGAATAAAAGCAGGGAGTGAAAAAGGAGCTAAACCCCCCGGGTAGCGGCTCCAGCCCTCCTGCCGCTGCTCCCGGGAGAGCCCGCGGCCGCGCTGCGGGACCGTGAGTGGAGGCTCGGGGTGGGCATTGCTCCCACCCGGAGATGGCTGCCAGATGCTGGTGGCATCGGCACAACCCGGGTACAGCCAGCCTGGCTGGTGTGAGAGGGTACGGCCGCCAAATGGGGCTATTTTCTTTGGGGTGGTAACTCTTTTGGGGTCCGCTACGTGGGTGGAGAAGGAGGAGAGCAGAGGGCGTCCGCCTTCTCACTACGGGGGTGGCTTCAGAGGTGTCCCCACGTGCCCCGGCTGCTGCTTGGGCGACCCACCCTCCCTCTGGATCACGCTGGGTTTTGTACACGTGTCTTTCTTGACTGTCCCCAAAATAGAGCATATACTGAAGGTTTTTATTGACCTGAACTTAAAAAAATCAGATACGTGAGCACCAAGATGCTGCGGGGGGCTGTTAGCCCTGGACACTGTCTCCCGGTGGGGACCCCGCTGTCACCGCAGGGACGGCTCCAGGCTCCGGCAGGTTTAGGTTCCCCTTTCCGCTCCGTAGCGGCAGAAACGGGTGACAAAAAGGCTGGTGGGGAGCCAAGCCCTGCACCCCGAGGGTGAGAAGCGGGGCTGGCCCCCAGCCAGCAGCTCTCGCCCATCCCATCCCAGTGCCGGGGGGGTTGCTGGAGGGGTCGGGGCTGCCCAGGGTTTGTAGAGCTGTAAAAACCACTGCGGATGAACGCAATGTTCGTGCTGCGGCCAAAGCCGGGATGCGGGTCCGGAGGCTGCGGGGGGCACAGGATGGGGGTCGCGAGGGTCCTGCGCGGCCGGCCTGGAGCGTGCTTTGGGTGCTGGCCCTCCCCAGGACGCGCTGGGGTGGTGGCACCGCCCGACAATGGGCTATTGTTCGTCCACTGTAATTTATGTTTCCTCCCTGGGCTTTCTCAGGAGCCTCAATGAGCCCTCGCTGCTGGAACATAGTGCTGGTCCCTACTGGGGGGCCAGGGGGAAGCTGAACCCCCCCCCAGCCACCCCAGTAG
>VXBO01014703.1:54524-69706 GCA_013400135.1 Rhinoptilus africanus
CCAGCCCTGCCCTGGCCTCCCCTCTGCCCTCCCTGCCTTCCCCCTCCAGCCACGTCATGTCTCCTGCCCCCGGAGGGACTGGGAAATTGGGAAATGGCCAAAATGAAACAAGTTCTCCCCTCCCCTCCCGGGTGACAATTTCAACCCTGCAGGAGCTCGGTGGCCGCCAGCCGGCTCCTACACCCACACCGGCCCCCAGCAGCCCCCCCGGCAGGGAGCACCAGCCCCTGCATCCCATTATAACTAGCATAAACGTTCCCCTTGTTATCGTTATTGTTATCGCTACTATTATATTTTTTTTAAAACTTGGTTTGGTTTTCTTTTTTCTCTGAGAGGAAAAAGCTGGTGCTATTTATTCACAGGAATTGCAGTCGGTTGCCTTGTTTCAGTAGTGTTGCGGCTCTCACCAAGTAATAAGAGCATCTCTGGAAGAGAAAATTGAGCAACTCGGTAGCAGGCAGCATCTTCCTCACCGAGCGAGGGTGTTTATCCTCCCCGTGTTGTTTCAAGATGAATAAATTTGCCAGACAGCAATGATATTAGCCTCGTCTCAAAGACTTTATCAATTTGCAGTTGTCTCTTCGATGATAGTTTTTTATTGAACTGTCTGAGATGATTTCCAAAGAGAGGACTGCAATTTAAACTATTAAGTAATTTGGGAGAGCAATTAGTGTTAATCTGGAAACTCCCTGCGTTGCTCCCGAATAAATCAACCTCTCCGTGAGAGCCATGCTGAAAGAGCCTGGGCTGATTTATGTAAAAAGGGGGGCTTTTGGCCAGGAAAACAACAAGGAATAAGTTTCTTGCCTGGAAAACTTTAATAATTCAATAGGATGGTGGTGTTGTTCAGGGAGTGTTGGAGATTTGTGGGAGCTGGGCTTTGCTCCCGGGGTCTACCAGCCTTATGGGGTGCCCCTCCGTGCATCCTCATCTCCAAAAAGCTTCTCTGCCAGCAGCCGTGCACAGCCCTGTGGTGCTCCCCGGAAAGGTCTCGCTTGCGCTGGGGTTTTGCTTCTGGCCTCGTCTCTCCTAGGGGAGACGGAGGAGGGAGGGTAGGGAGATGAGGGAGGGCAGAGGAGACACCCCCCACCCGGCTTCCTCCCTTGCTGCCCGCTCCCGTGGGACCAGACCTGTCTCACCAGGGCACGGTGCTGCGTGTCAGGTAGAAGAAACACTGCGGTCCCATCAGGTGGAGCTGGTGGAGGTGAAGCCTCTCCCTCCTCTGCCTTGTTCTCTGTTGGCTTCTGCTTCAAACCAACCAGCAAAGCGCAGCCCGAGGGCTCCAAACCTGGCCTGCACCAGCAACCTCTCCGCTCTGCCCCGCGCCATGGCCGTTCCTCCTCAAGGCAGGTTTCAAATAACTCCAAGGATGAAGAATCCTTGGTGTCTGACCACCTTTGTGGGGCACATATTTTTCTCCCTAAAAGCAAGTTGGAATTTCACAACAGCTCGTGCTGTTGCATCTCGTCCTGCCTCTGGTGACCTCCAACTGTCTTCTCCCTAGCTTCCAGTTAGGTGAAGCTAGGGTGCTAACTGGGTTTCCAGTTAGCCATTAGGTCTCTTCTTCCCCTCTTCTTCCTAGGGGAGGAGAGGAGCCCGGCTCCTGCAGCCTCCCCTTGTGCCTTGTGTGCTCCCGCTCCAATCCTTGGTCAGGTTGGTGGTCTCCACTGGACTTCCGTGTGTGTCCATGTCTGTCTTATCCCGGGGAGCCCAGAACTGGACACCCTCCAGACCTGCAAGTACCAAATAGAGGGATATAATACAGCCCAGGGAAGCAGTTGGCTTTAGCCAAGTAGAACCATGGTTCTTCTTGCCCACCAGGATCTCCAGACCCTTTTCTCCAAAGCTGCTTTCCAGGCGTTTGGACCCAGCCTGTTATGTTACTTGGGGTTATCCCATTCCAGTGGCAGGACTCGGTGTTTGCCTTTGAATTCCTTAAGCTCCTGTTGGGCCGTTTCTCCAGCCCATCCTGGTCTCTCTGGAAGGCAGCTCTGCCTTCCAGCAAGTCAACTGCTCCCCCCTATCTGCTATCACCTGAAAATGAGGTAAGAGTGCACCCTGTCCTCTATTTATCTCCTTATCCACAATTTGTCCACAAGGATACTACAGGAGACTCTGTCAAAGGCCTTCCTTGAGTGGGTCATACAGCTTGCACTGCTCTGCCTCGGTCCACAGAGCCAATCATCCCACCCCGAAAAGTGACGTGGTCCAGTGGCCATGATTTACACCTGATAAATCCTTGCTGGCAGTTCCCGATTACTTTCTTGTCCATCACGGGTGGAAACAGCTTTCAGGAGGATTTGCTCCATCCCCTTCTCAGCCAAGCTGAGCAGCCTGTGGTTCCCTAGATCATCCTTGCTGGATGATGACCTTCTTTTGCTTTTTTCCTGTCCTCGGGAAGCTCCCCTGATCCCCGCTATCATTCAGCGGCGGCCGCAGCCCTGGGCGAGGGCAGAGCCAGAGGGACGAAGGCGTTCCCGGCAGAGAAGAGAGGACATCACAGCCCTTCTCTCCCTCAACTTGCCTTTCTCCTCAAGGTCATCCCAGGGAAGATATTTCTGCTTGCAGGGAGCATGCCGGCATGTTGTGAACAGCATCTTGGAGACCCTCCACCCCTCCGGGCGGTTGCTTCTGTTTGGAGATATTGCTATTTTCTGGTGGCTGCCATTTCCCCAGTCAAATACCTTCGTAATCCACTAAGGGACCTCACATCTCCCTTTCTTTCTTCTTTTTTTCTTTGTCTAAAACAATTAGCTTGGCTCAAGCCCTCTGCAATACATCAATTAATACAAGCTGCGGCAGTAAATTAAAGGGAAACAGGAACAACTATGCTGGGATTAGGTCACTGAAACTATAAACTTTGGAACAAATCAGATTTCCTTGGGAAGGGAAATGGACAGCGGTGATATGTCAAGTCGTGAGATGAGACAGGCTCCGAACAACTTTCCAGAGTCTCCTGACTTGGCCGCTGGATGCCAGAACTTCTTCCCTGGGGATAGTTTTGGGCTGCCAGACCCTGTTGCTGCTGATAAAATGCTTGGATGGCCAAACAAACAAACAAGAGGAGAGACAAAATGGAAAAAGCGGGTGGGATGGGGCGGGGGGGGGGAGCTGCACAGCCGCTTTGGGCAGGGTATGGTGTGGAGCTGTATCCAGACTTGCTGCCAGCCAGGTTTCCTGGCTCAGGCCCCGTATCCCCTCCTCTGATGCTCTTGGATGTTGTACGTGGCTGTGTTGGAAGGTCAGATTTCTTCATTCCCAGCTCATCAAGTAACATTTCTGTCCTGCTCAGCGGTGAAAGGGAGCAGCGCTGGGAAGGGTGACGGCGCTCAGGGGTCCCTGCAGAAGGGCTAGAAGAAGGCAGAGCACTCGCACCTCTGTGTCGTCTCAGTCTGCGGCCAAAAGGGGCTAAAAAATCCTCCCCAAAGCCAAAAGGTGACTGGTACAATGGCAACTTCTGCAGGGAGGGAGCGAGAGCATCCTTGCCTGGGCAAGGCATCCGCAGTCCCTTCCCCTGCTGCTCCTCTGGCATCTCACTGCGGGTACCCAGGACAGACAGACGGCCGGACACACGTCATCTGTCACCCCCCGCCCCAGGAAGGACCCACTTGTGTTCCCAATGACCTGAGGCTGGGGGAAGGCCAGAAGCGGGGGTTCACACCCTCCTCGGGCGCTCTCACCAGCAGGGATGATTACAGCCCGCGTGTTCTCATGAGCCCCGTAAATGCCTCATCCCTTTTTGGCCTCTTACTCAACTCTTGGCTTGAGCGAGATGCTGCAAACTGAATTACACGGTGCGGGCGCGAGCGAAACTTTTCCTGCTCTCGGCTCTGCATCATCCCTGGTGAGGCAGATTCTCTCCTCCCACAGCTTCTCTCTTCACCCCGTGCTTTGTCCCCGAGGCTGGTGGCGCAAAACTCACGAGGTCCCCACCATGGGAACGTCCCTCTCACCCTGTGAGCACAAACCCCCGCTTGCTGCTGCTACCTGAGCACCGGGCTGACCCCCGGCACTTAACCCCTGCCCACGCAGCTTCGCTAGCAGCGGTGCAAAGGCCACCGCATCCCTTCACCTCCAGACAAAAGGCTTGCTAATGATGGAAACATCTGCTGGTGGAGCTGGAACAGCGTGGGAGCTGCAGGGACAGGGCTGCGGTGCTCACTCTTGACAGAATAACCCTCCGTGGCCTTTTATTTCCTCCGGCACTAATGAGGTTTCGCAGTCCCCCCGGCTCACTTGGAGCATCAAAGTCGAGAGCTCTGCGCTCCTCGCGTTGTCAGAGAGAAGAGGCATGTCTGGAGGTGGGGCTGTGGGTGGGATCCAACACCTTCCAGGGCTCCCACCCTTCTCTGGAGAAGGACCGTAGAGGGCTATGGTCCCGGGGAACCGGGGGGCACCTGGACATCTGCAGGGCTGCACCCTGCGGGGGTTGGTGTGGGCTCTGCCGGGGCGAAAACACCTTGTAGCAGATGTGTGATGGAGCATGGTCCAGGAGATGTGTGATGGAGCATGGTCCAGGAGATGATGTGTGATGGAGCAAGGTTGAATAGATGATGTGTGATGGAGCAAGGTTGAGGAGATGATGTGTGATGGAGTAAGGTTGAATAGATGATGTGTGATGGAGTAAGGTAATGGTGAGAGCACGGTCCTGCCAAACTTAACCAAGTTTCCTGCCTCTTGCATTTGGTTAAAGCAAATCTGTGCCGCCTCACCTTCTCTAAGGGAAGGCAAACCAGGCAACTCCTGCCCGCGTTCTGCACTCTTTCATTCCGGAGGGATGCCACTGAGACAGTCCCCGTCCTCTCCATCGGTGGCTGGAGGCGGTGTACTTTGCAATGCTCCCACCACTGCCCCCCTGCCCGGGGCCGAGCTGCCGTGCCAAGCACGCTGCCAGCTCCAGGCGGTGTTGGAAAAGCTGCCTTGGCCCTCCTCAGCCTGACATCTCTGCCGGCTGCCGAGGGGACAGCGTTAGCTTTCTCTCCATGTACAAACCGCTGCGGCAGTGAAAGGCTGGGAGTGCATTTGTGGCAAGAGGCAGATGTTCATCCGTGGTTCATGGAGGTAGATTCACACACATGCTGCACCTAATTCAGTGCCCTTTCACCCTTCCTTGTACTGAGTGGGGACAGGGATGAAAAAAGCCACAAGATTTCAGCATCACTGAAGGCAAAAAAGTGGTCTTAGCTGTTCTGGTGGCCCCTCATAACTTCTTTTCTTTCTTGACCTTTTCTTCTGAATTATTTTTATCTCAGCCCTCCTGCCCTCTTAATGATCCCACAAAACATGTTACTATATAATGTGATGCCAACCAAAAACCTCCACGTTCACGTGGACTCCAAGACAGATGTCAGGAGGACCCTCAACAAACTTACATGAACATCTCGGTACTGGTTCAGGTGCAGAAGTCAGCGTACGTCCCATTTAACTAACACTGTAGCACAACTCGCATCACTCCAGCAGCTCGCTTGTGTTTCTGAAGTTAATATCCCCAGTCCCCTTGTGGGAACCTTCATGCACCGTTGAATGAGAATGAATAAGGCTGGAAGAGGCCAAGAATCACAGAATCGCAGGATGGTTTGGGTTGGAAGGGACATTAAAGCTCATCCAGTGCCCCCCCGCCCTGGGCAGGGACACCTCCCACCAGCCCAGGCTGCTCCAAGCCCCGTCCAACCTGGCCTTGAACCCCTCCAGGGATGGGGCAGACACAGCTTCTCTGGGCAACCTGGGACAGGGGCTCTCCATGTAAAAAGTCCCTCCCCAGTTTTCCTGGAGCCTCTTTAGGGACTGGAAGGGGCTCCAAGGTCTCCCCAGAGCCTTCTCTTCTCCAGGCTGACCCCCCCCAGCTCTCCCAGCCTGTCCCCACAGCAGAGGGGCTCCAGCCCCCCCAGCATCTCCAGGGCCTCCTCTGGCCCCGCTCCAACAGCTCCGTCTCCTTCTTGTGCTGAGGACTCCAGAAAGGGATGCAGTGCTCCAGGTGGGGTCTCCCCAGAGCGGAGCAGAGGGGCAGAATCCCCTCCCTCACCCTGCTGCCCATAGCAAAGTGGGATTTGTAGGTGGAGAGTTTGGGATAGCATCTGCTGGAACCTCTGCCAGCACTGCTCACCTTCGCATCAACGAAGCCTCAACCTTTGGCTCCTCTTGACATTTCCTTCTGCGTGTCCACCTGCACCTTGGCTTTCTGTGGCTGCTGGGGGTTTTCTGGGGTCCTCGAGCCTGTTGTGGGGAGTGGAGACGACTGCGGCGAGATGGGGAGGTTCAGACACTGGCTAATCCTGTTAGGAAGCCAGTAGTTATTGCAGGGCTTCCAGTGGGACTTGCTAAATGAGCCATAATTCTGTAATGAGATTTCCTTTTCCCGGCCAGACTAAATGTTCTTGGGCACTGGGAATAAAAAGGTGGGGGGCGGGGGGTGGAGGGGGAGAAAAGAAATCAAGTGAGAGAAAGGAAAAGGGGAGGGGGAAGCCTGTCTCAGGCTCCGTCTCTCTCTCTCGACCGTATCAAAGATCTGAAGAGCTCTCAGATGTACCTGGTCCTTGCAAGCTCCCTTCTGCAGCCCGTGAGTGCAGCTCGGGGCAACAGGCCGCCCTGTCCTCCTCCGCGGGGGGGTCGATAGGACCCCGCGAGCAAGAAAAACGCGTTTGAGGTTGTGATATCGCTCCAAAACTCAGAGGAGGCGAGAGAGGCTTCATTGCGAACCAGCAGGATGCCGGAGAGGGAAGGGGGAAGAGGCTGCGGGGCTAGGGAGGAGAAACCATACCCTAGAAAGACAGCGATTTCTTTGTAGGAAAGCTGAGATACACCAAGAAGGGTCCAAGGCATGTTTGGCTCTGATTTCTGGCTACAAGGGGGAAAAAGCGGCAGCCCCCTGCTCTGCCCCAGGAGGTCCCTGGGGTGTATTTGTCGGCAGAGGCAGCAGGGGAGGGATGCTTTGGGCTGGGGCGGCTCAGCGCCAGTCCTGTCCCGATTCGGCTTTGGCTGGGGTGAAATCAGGACAGAGATGAGTCTGGCCCGTGGTCTTCGCAAAACAGGAGGGTTTTGGGGGTGAAAACCTGTGGTGGAAGCCGCCGTTAGCTCAAAGACCATCCACCGTTCATCCCGGACCATCGGCCCCATGGGGACGGGTGCTGACCCCGGGGCAGCCCGGCAGCGGCGGCTGCATTAAACACCTCCTCTCCCACCCCCAAAATCGATGAGACAAAGCATTTCTGATACAAACGGCTCCTGTTGCTCCCAGTGAGGGGCTTCGGGGAGCACTGGCGTGACTCCTGGCTCCCCCACACGGCAGGTCTCCCGGCTGCTGAGCCCCGCGGGGCGGCCTTGGGGGCAGGAGTGACATTTGGGTCACGGAGGGGACATCCCTGGTGCCGGTGCCAGCTCGGACGCAGGGTCAGCCACCCGTAATGCACTGACTGCAATCTCAGCCTCCGCTAAAGCCTCATCCCACCCCTCCTCCTCCATCAGCTTGCTTGCAGGTCTTCCCAAATTTCCCAAACCGGCCTCATTTCACCCCAAGATGAGAAGCCAACCCCCCCACCGCGGGGAAGGGCTGGGCTCTTTGCTCCAGTGCTTGTTCCAGCACGGTCTCTCCGCTGGGGAGCGGTTTGGGACTGGGAGCTTCTGCGGCAGCCCACGGAGCAGGGAGAGACCTGCCTGCTGCGACCTGGGGTTTTGCAACAGCTCTTTTCTTGCTTGATCTTGCTTGGGGTTTTGTGCTCTGTTTTGTTTTTTTCTTCCTGGTCTTTCTTTTTAAGCGTCTCTTTCTCTAATTTATTTCTGTCGAAACGGCAAACAGAAGGGTTTTGTTTGCCAAGTCCCAGGCCAGGCTCCTCCGGCTGTGGCTGGTGCTTTGGGGCAAGCGTTTTCCAGCTTTCCCCCACTGGAGGGATTCCCGATGGGTGAAAACCCCGAGCCCTGTCTCTCATCCAGCAGGAAAAATAAAAGCGCTTTGGTCTATTTTTTCTTTTCCTTTTTGCTTTGAAATTTGGTCCCAGGGGTGCTGCAAATGTGTTGGCTGATCCCGGCCCCTTCCGTGCCTCAGTTTCCCCATTTGTAAAACGGGAATTGGTGAGATGGGAACTGGTTTTCCAGCATTTCACGGGGTAGTGCTTCACAGGGCCAAGGTGGCCTCTATATTCATTAGGCTGTTTTTCCTGTTTACTTCGTTTTTAGCCTCAAAGCTCTCCCTCGGGCTGCGTGGATGGGTGCCTCCCGCTCCTCACTCGGAGCCTGTTTCCAGGCCATCAGCTGCTCTTGCTGCAAACACCTTCAAATGAGGAGGGGGAAAATCACGTTGCTAAAAATAAAATAAAAACCTGAATGTTCTGGATGCCAGCTCTCCTGGCATCTTCCTAGAGCACCTCTCCTCCCTCCCGGCCCACCACCATTCCGTACTGGTCTCAGGAGATGGGAGCAATGGGGCTGGGTCCGTCCTGCTCCACGGTGTTTGGCCGGTGTGGGGACAATGCCTGTGGGTATCCATCTTCCCACGAGGGCTCTTCCCCAGTATCTACTGGTGAAGCGAGAGGGGGATTCAACCCATCTGACAGCGGTGACAGCCTTATCTGGGGGATGCTGAGGAAGTCTGGAAGAGTCGCAGCCACAACCCGACTTCCATCTCCTAAAGGGCTTCTGCCCGTGGCCCGATGGCAAAGGGACCGTCCCCTGTGCTGAAGTGGCCGGTGAAGGATCCCAAGGGTGATGGTGGTGCTGCTCCTGCTGGGACCTCGCTTCCCACCTCACGAGGTGGGACCCATCACCCGCGGGTCCCGAGCTGGGCTGGGAGCAGAAGCTCAACCAGATGGAGCTGGAGAGCTGCGGAACGGGGAGTCCTACAGCCGTGACCCCCGGGCCGGCAGACAGATTACCGGCCAGCTCTGCACCAAGCATTACGGAAAGGCGAGGATATCCGCAAGCTTGTTAGGCAAAGCCCGAAAGCGCAAACGGCAAAACCCCAGGTCAGATGTTAATGTCGCAGCAATCGATTTAATCCAGACTTAACCGAGTCGTCTCATAAGAGCCAAAGCGTGTTAAGATGCAGCAGGAGCCTGGAAATAAAAGCAGTTGGAGCCTCTCCAGCTTTTCCCTGGCGTGGAGAGACAGGATTTCCCGGGATTTTGCCTCCTCCCTCTACAAACCGGGCAGGATCTCAGGGCTGAGCGGTGGGACTGGGAAGCTCGGTGTGTGCCCAGCAGGAAACCTCTCCTTGCCTGGGATCTAACCACAGCCCAGCCTGGGAGGGTAACTCCAAGTAGAGAGTGAGGAAAACATATTTTAGCCTCCAAAGCAGCTGGTTTGGGGTTTGTGGGCAGCGATGCCACCCTTGGTGGAGTTACCATCACCCGCCGGAGGTATGGAGAAGCGGAAATCCTCCAGCTTTTAAACACAGGCACAACTTCCCTTCTCCAGCACCACCCATTTCCCTTCTCCAACACCACCACTAGAAGGTTTGAGGGATTGATTTTCTTCTTGGGGGGGGGTACCTTTGGTACTGTTTTCCTAAGGAAACAGGGTTCACCCAGCTGTGCTCTGGTTTATCTGCCCGCCTCGTCCGAACAAATCCAGACAGTTTCGGGCAAACTTAATGGGAGGGCTGAGACCTCAAAAATTAGGATGGTTTTGTGAGGTGCGTGAAAATGGGTCCCAGGGGGCTGGAATGAGCAGGATGCTGAGCAAGGGGCTGGGATTTGGGCTGAAATCCTTGCAAAACCAGTCATCCCACAAGGAAACACCAGGGATGTTCTCAACCCCAGGAAACGTCTCCATCAACCTTATCAGGGCTGACATCAGCCCTGCCCGGGGATGGGCTCCTGGGTGCTAACGAAGCTTTCACAGGTGGCACCAGTGAACTGCTCAGCCCCAGTTCCTTCTCCTTAGTGGGGCCAGCCCTGCTTCCAGCAGCCTCAACCCCGAGGGGCTGCCTGCGAGCCAGGATTCAGCTATGGGGAGCTTCTTGCAGCCTGGAGGTAGGTGAATCATGGAGGCTGAGCTGCGTTTAGAGGTAGCCAAAAAGCTGTAAATTGCTTTTTTGAAAAAACAGAATAACAAACCCAAAAAGCTGGGAATTCAGGGCCTGGCGAGTTCAAGCCTGCGTGGGGCTGCTGAGCTCTCCCCGTCCCGGCCGTCCTCATCAGCTCCCAACAAAGTGGTTCGGGGAAGGGTTTGCTTTGTCCTGGTTTGGGCAGGAGAAGCTGTTTAATACCATTAAATTACAGCANGGAGCCTCCCTTCCCACCCATCCTGCGGGGAGGGGGGGCTTTGCTGGTGGGTTGCGGAGTATTTCTGGCGTGTGGTTTGGTTTGGGGGTTGGNAGAATAACAAACCCAAAAAGCTGGGAATTCAGGGCCTGGCGAGTTCAAGCCTGCGTGGGGCTGCTGAGCTCTCCCCGTCCCGGCCGTCCTCATCAGCTCCCAACAAAGTGGTTCGGGGAAGGGTTTGCTTTGTCCTGGTTTGGGCAGGAGAAGCTGTTTAATACCATTAAATTACAGCAGCGTTTCAATATCCCCTTAAAGTCACTCCAGAAATAAGTCTAAATTCCTGGCGTAGCTTCTGCAAACTTCTCCCCAGTCGGTGGGAAGGCTGAGCTTTCTTTTGGGGGAAGAAATGGGGGGGGGAAACTCAAAGTGNCTTTTTTAGAAATTAAGAGCTCGACAGCAGCTGTTTCTCCGCTTTTGGGTTTGCTTTGTGTTCTTTCTCCCAGTGAATGCTTTGCAGATTTGCCTTATCAGGCTTCTCAGCCGGCTCCAGGCCCCCCGCTCTCCTCCCCGGCCCTATTTACCCAGGGCGCTGGCTGACGCAGGGCCCTTTCCTGTGTTTGTCACCACCCACCCCAAGGTCCTCCGGTGATAACTTTCCATGTAAGATTAGGGATTCGGCTCTTTTCGAAAGGCTCTTTAACCTGCGGTGCTCTGAAACGTGTCGCTTAATCGGGGGGGGGGCGGAAAAAATGAAATCATCAAATCTCCAATGCACTGTTTAAGGTTGACGCAAAAGTGATTTTTTTTTTCCTAGTTTGCAGTTACCCCAATCATTGATCCAGGGGTTAAAAGGTATCATGCGGGGGCCAGATCCTGCTAGAAGGGAATGGGCTTGAAACAGGGACTGGGATGGTATAAAATACTGCGAACTGGCTGGTTTTAGCTGGCTTTAATGATCTCGATTCTGCTGATTTCAGTGGAGTCGCGGAGCTCCGCTGCTGCTGAGCATCTGCCCCCAAACTTACAGCTGCTGGGGGGCGGCTCAGGCACTCCTGTCTCCAAACAGCGTTTGCATCTGAATAACCCAGAAGGAACTCTTTCAGCTTGGGAAGCAAGGTCTTAAAGCAGCTTTCTTTAAAATCTGCCTCAATTAGAGCCTGGATTTGCAAAAAGTCCTTGAACTTTGTGTTTGTTGGCTCTCCAACCTGCCCTTAAAACGGTAATGAAAGCAATTTCGATTTTAATGGAAAGGTGATAGGGTTTGGGCTGGAGGAAACGTGCTACCGTGCTTTCTAAAGGTAGGGGGGTTCGCATTTCGGAGTACAAGAAAAAGACGTGCAAGGGAAGACAGACAGGTACTTCTCTGCCCCGTAATAGCGATGAAACATTAATTCATCCCCCTGGAATTTCTTGTTTGTGTGCTCCCATAATTTCATTTCTTTGGTGTCTGTATGAAGCTTGAGTTAGTTGAATGCCAGAAGCCAAATACTCTTCGACTAATATCTTTTTATTAGATTTTGTGTGTGTGCGTGCGTGCCCGCGCCTCCGTGTGAGAGAGAGATCACCCTTTATCACCCACTTTATACCCTTGGAGGCTGCGAGACGTGCTCCGAAAAAATGTTTCCAGCAGCGCGTTTCGAACTCTCACCCCCCAGCGCAGGGAGGTTTAAGACAGATAGTTGGCTTTTGGTGGCATTTACAGGCGTCTTGTTGGAAGGGAGGGTGGTTTGGGGGGAAAAGATGGTGTTCGTGATGGAAGACTTCAACTTGCCATGTCTCTCCCCAGTAGCTCAGGACTTGTTACAGCTCCTGGAAGTGGGGAGCGAAGTGTTTTCTCCCCAGCCGTGTCCTGCAGCCTGTGGGCTGGTGGAGCTGGCACAGGGGTGCTTCTGAAAGCCAGCTCCCTTGGCCGTGTGCTCCCAGGGTTTCAGGGCAGCCTGGGTTTGGTCAACCCCCAAACTTTTTCCCCACGCACCTTGCAGAGGGGAGGATGCCAAAGAGCCGCCCCCCAAGCCCACGGAGCGGGTTTGCACGCCACGCGAGGGGGGACTCCTTGCGGGTCCCGCCTGGGGTCTGCCATGGGGGCACAAGTCCCTGTGTTTATGCCCCCAGCAAAGGCTTCACCTGCGGCCAACCCAGCCGAGAGAGCAAAGCTCCGGCTCAGCTGGGGACTTCCCAGGCCCTCCTGTGCTGGAAGAGGAGGAGGAGAGCGAAGGCTCACTGCCACCTCTAGGCAAGCACCAGCATAGGCGCTTGCTCTAAACTGGAGCACAGACAGACAATCCTGGGATTTGTCCCAAATCGCTGCAGTCTCCCTGCCAGACCCCCCTATCAGCTGGTGTGTGTGTGTGTGTGCAGTTACATAGCCTCCTTAAGCTTTAGTATAAATATGTTTAGCCGTTTCTTTATTCCCCGGGCGGGTAATCCCTCGAACACATTTCGAGTTGCATAGAAATAGCAGCCGAATAACTCCCGAGCCGCGGCTGCCGGGGATATTGTGTGTGTGTGTGTGTGTGATCTGTGCCGAGGCCACGGTTTCCTAAGGATCTTAGAGAGCCGAGCATCCTGAGCGGCACATTCCCACCAGCGGGCTGCAAGCGGAGCCGGCTACCGGCCCCCCCACCCCTCGCGAGAGACCCATTGCCAGCCCCCGACCTCCCCGCTGGAGCCCACGGAGCCACCGGCTCCCCAAAGAGAGGTGGGTGAGGATGAAGGGCAGCAGGAGAGGGGGAAAAGAGCCCAGATTCAGGGCCGGGGAGGCGGGGGGGAGGGAAAGGAAACTTGGGCGAGCATTAGCTGCTGTGTTTATATTTGGCTTCTCCAACCGCTGGCAGCATATGGCCAGGAGCAAGCAGAGCTGAGCTGATTTCCGAGGAGAAGGGGGAACTGGGGAGCAGCCAGGCGAGGGCAGGGAGGAGGCTGTTCCCTCTCTCGAGCAGTTTTGGGGGATAACTTGCTCGATAGCGCCGCTCGCATCTGCTCCCGGCTGTGAGAAGTCGGGGGGGAGAAGAAACTTCCATGGACGAGGCTGGTTCGGCAGGGCTGGGCATGGGGGGGCTCCTCCAGAGCTGGGGTCTCTTCTCCAGGGCTCTTGGCTACCTGACTAGGATGAGGCAGGATTACGGGAAGGTGGTCCCTATGGAGAAATCCTGTCCACAAATGCTCTTTGCAGGACGACTGGTGCAAACGTTTGCTGTCACACCAAGAGCCGTGTGGGAAGGGGCTCCCTGGGTGCGGATGGGCTGGAATGGGTCTCGCTCCACCTTCTCCCCTCACAGACCAACATCTGCCTCATTAGTTGTTTATGAACCTCCAAGCCTTCCTCTCCGGCTGACTCATGGCTACCAACCGGAGGGAAAGGCTACCTGGGGCTCAGGGGGGTGCAGAGGACACGCACAGGCCAGCAGCTCCCTTCTCACACCGACACTTTGCTCCCGGCTTGCCCGGATTTACGGGTTCCTACAAAATGAGCGTTGTCCCATTAAGTTTTCTGCAGGTGAGGGAGGTGGTGCCGTGCCCTGGTGAGGATATACCCCACGGATGATAGAGCTCATCAGTTTTTCCTAAGCTCTGGGCTAGTGGAGGGGGCTGGGATCCTGCCAAGGGTGCAGCGGCAGGGTGGGATGGCGGAGTGGTGGTCCCGGAGCAGCGCAGGGAGTTCCGCTCGCCTGGATCCCAGCATCTCCCCCTCAGTCAGGGCTTGGCTTCCCCAATGTGGCTTTGCCTCCTGCAGACCTGCCTCGCCGGCAGGAGGGCAGAAGAGCGGCGAGGCGCTGGTGGCCGGAGCTCATGCCATGCATCAGGGTGGCTTTGGCACTGCGGAGTCCCCTGGAACACCACGCCAGTGCCATCGCACCCACCAGCCTGGCACCAGCCGGACCTCCAGCTCGCCCCCGTCTGCCTGCACCCCCATCCAAGGGGGACGGGGAGAGTTTCCCTGACAATCACTAGCATGCACAGCCCTGCAGCACTGGGGCTGTGCTCAAAGACGTGAGCCCTGGCAGGAGAAGGGTTTGGACTTCCCTTAGCGCAGGTTGAGGCTGGCAATTTTCAGCCCGCGGCGGGGTCACGAAGCCCTTCTTTGCCTGTGTGCACCCCTCATCCCCCCCGCGGGGCAGGTTTCCCTGCCCAATGGATCGCAGCAGATGTAGCTTACTGTTAGATTAGTCCTCCTGCATCGAAATAGGCATAATTATGTTTTCATTAGCCCCAGACAGTGTGATACAGCTTGATGTATGGGTAGCGTGAGGAGGGGGGGAGTGTGTTGAAAGCAGCCCCGGCCCCAATTCTGCTCTTGCGTTTGCCTGTCCTCTCCCTTTCGCCACCTCTGCGGAACTCCCTGCGTGCCGGGGAGGAACAGGGCTGCTCCGTTTCCTTTTCCCTGTGGGAAGTTTTGTAATTGAATCGCCTGCTGTGCTGTGCTGTACTTGCCTGCCTCCGGAGAGGCAGTGGGGCAGGTGGCCGGGGCTGGCTCCCGGAGCTGCCGGCCATCCACGGGCTGTGCATCCTCAGCAGGCTGAAGCCACCGCTCGGTACTCCGGTGGGAGCTGCCTCCTGGACTCCGGAGGAGGCTACGAGCAGGTGAACCTTGTGCTCCTGCCCGAGAGCCCCCTTGGCTTTATATAATATTATATATCTATAATTGTGTGTTTGTTGTTGCCATGGGAATGAGCACAATTGCAAAGCCTGGGGACTGATGTCAAGTCTCGGTCCGCACTGGGCCTTACTGGGGGCAAGTAAAGAGTCAGAAGGGGAAGTGGGGTGAGGAAGGAGCCCCTTCACCCTCTCCCCACTGGGCAGCCCAGGCTCGGCTCTGGCGGCAGAGGTACAGGCAGCTGGGAGAGGGACAGGACTGCCCCAGCATTGCCTGACTGGGGGATGCTGGGGGCACTGGGGGGAACCCAGCAGGGCTGGTGCCGACCGTCCTGGGTATAGAGAAGGCAGGGACAGACCTGGCAGGAGGGGCTGCCTGCTGTCCGGGAAAGAGAG
>VXBO01014703.1:71011-118943 GCA_013400135.1 Rhinoptilus africanus
GCCAGTGCTAGGCTTGGGAAGTGACCCCTGTGATCCCTGCTGCTCCCCCTGTCCCCCGCGGTCGGGGTGTCCCCGGAGTGTCCCTGCCGCTCCCGGGGTACCGGCGTGGGGAAGAGACGCCCCAATGCGGCTCCAGCCCCCGAGTGAAGCCCTGGGATGTCCTGCTCACGGCCGGCTCCTGTCCTTCAGGGAGAGCCAGGGGTCAGGCCGGATCGTGTCCCTTCCCTCTCCCCAGTCGCCCACCGAGGACCTCGACAGCCCCCTCCAGAGGCGCCCGAAACGCAGAAGGGAATCGTTGCCGCAGGGATTAAAGGAGATGAACCCTCCTTGCCCTGCCAGTGGTCTTGGTTTGCAGCAGATAGGAGAAAGCTTTTGGTTTTTTACCAGCAAAGCAGAGGAAAAGAGACCTTTGTCCATGCACATCTGGAGCATCTGGTGCTGGGGTGGGTGTGCGTCACCTCACCCAGCTCCAGTCCCCCAGAGCCTTTCCCGGCCTCGGCTCTGCGCTCCCCGAGCGCGCTGACTCCGCAGCCCAGGTGCAGACATTTTCTTCCAACGTTTCCAAGTTATGACTTGTCAGGAGGAAATTCTGGCAGGCAACTTGACAATTAGCTGCCGAGTCCCTGAGGAGCTGAGCCGCCTCTCACCGAAATGGAGAGGATGTGTCTCCTTCCTTCCCATGGGAGCACGGGCTGCCTGGAGCGGGAGATGGGGGAGATTGCGGGGGGCAGTTGCAGTGGTTGTGGGGACTCGACTGCTTTAAACGCTTTAAACACCAGCTCCTCTTCCTCTTCTCCACCCCCAAATGCCGATGGCTGAGGCAGGCAGCAGAACGGGATCCGCAGGGCATCACACAAAAGCCACGGGGAAGCTTTTGGGGCAGGGGGGGGCTGTTCAAAATAGCACTCTCCCGGAGATTTCTACCTGCACGTCTTGCCTGGCTATGTCTTTTCTGTTAATGGTCTCGGGTGAGGAAGTCTTATTTTAAAGAGTTTGGGTTTGCATCAGCAATTTCTTCCTCTCTCTATGATCTTCTAGCATGTATTACCCAGAATATTTTCTTAAAGATGCTACAAACTCAGTCATATACTCTCCCGTTTTAAAGCGTGCGTATGTTTGCAAACAAACTCCCGGTACAGAATCTCTTCTTAGGCAGACACGGGGGGTTTTTTTCGGGGTGGGAGGGTTGGGGGGGGAGGATATTTCTCTAATCAGATACCTGCATTAGGAGCAGCGTTACATTCCCTCGTGAGTGAAGGAGAGTGACAAGTCCTTGTGCCCTTTGAATTCTGTTAATTCCCTCTGGCAGCACGGCGATAGGGAGCGAGTACCGGAGAGGCCATTTTAGAGGGGTTTGGGCTGAATCCTCTAATATTATGTGTCTGCTGAGGGGGAGGGCTTGGTCCAGGGACATTTTGGCCCTGGCAGATGTTTTTTGCTTTGTTTTTTTTTATTTTCCCCCCTGCTTTGCTCGTGTATTTTGTATTTTCCGTTTCAGTAGTGTATCTGTACAAAGGCTTAGGAAATCTGCCGGATTGCCTAAATCAGTGCCTGAAAACAACTATATATAGTAACTGATAAGTCACATGAGCTGGGCTCACATAGATTAGCATTTACCTTTCTTGAGTAACGCGAATATTGTTTGATACTTGTTGATACCATCATTTTTTACTAAAGAAATACAACCCCGACAGCGAGGGACTGGTTTTGAAAGAAGGCTCCAAATGAAGCTAAAATGCCTTTGCTCTACTCGTGCAGTTCTGATCGTATCTGAGCATTACATCAAATCTGTATACGCGATCTGACCTCTCGTACGTAGCCAAAAATAACCATATTGTGTCCCAAAGAGGGGAAGGATCTGTAAGGATCCCTCTGGCTGAAGCAGGATGAAAGCGTGTTTAATTCCAGCCGCTTGTTCCAAATTAACTGGGTGATGGGGCTGCGTGTGGTACCCGATCCGACGCAGCCCGGGCAGCCACCCTACACGGCAGCAAGCGGAGGAAGGCACCCAACTTCCAAGGTGATGCCAAGCAAGTGCTCGGGATGGGGCTGTGGGCATGAGAAACTCGCGGTCTGGAAAGCCCATATGGTATCAGTATGTGGGTTCTATATGCAGAGCGCGGAAACCTGCAAGTTCTGCATGTGTATGTACAAAACCGGAGGTATTTATGCTAAAGGCAACTCTTTTCCACAGCTTTTCTCTTACATGCCAATTCAGAAATGCTTAAGGAGATCTCGCAGTGCCCTTCTAGGGCAGGCTTGTCTTAATCCCATTTTGCAGAGTCTCAGACTTATGTTTTCAGACGTGCTGAAAACGTGCCGCTCTTCCGTGCCTTGAAAGTCATGAAAGCTCAGTCTTTTCAGAGCAGAGCCCATCCTTCATCCCAAAATGCCATCAAAATGAATGTGTCCTTGGAAATATCAGTGGCACATCTCAGACAAGGGTTCCGGGGCTGCTGGGGTACAGTGGGACCGATGGCCCCGGTGTGACAGCCTTGCTCCGCTGCTGCCTCCCCCTACGATGCCAGTATTGAGGAACAGCGTCTTGGGAAGCCCAAATCCTCTCCTCTGGCACGGGGAAATACTCTGTTTTCAAGATAGGGGCTGGGGATGTGTTGGCCAAAGCATGGGGCTGTCCCATGGGGGAAGGGGAAAAGCCCCAGGAACCGATGAGCATCAGGGTCTGTTTCCAGTCCTCTCTCTCATGGCTTTCTTGCCACGGTTCCCCGTGCCCAGCCCCGGGTTCAGGGATGGCAGAGTCAGGATGATGCAGCTGATGATGCTTCTAAGGAACAGCCTCACTCTTGCCGGCAGCACCTTGAGCAAAAATTAGGAAGCAGAAAATTCCACATTTCCCCCCACCCCAATCCTGCCCAAATTAGAGCCAGAGCCCTCTGTGGGACAAGGAACGGGTCCCTGGAGAACTTTGCCGCTGCTGTTGATACTATGGCAACAAGTGCTAATGCAAAACCCTAAGAAAAGCACGGACAGAGACTCGGGGGAAGAAATTATCTTGGCTTTTTGCCTTGCGCAGTCACCGAGGATGCCGGCGCAAAGAGGGCGAGAGCTCTGCTTTGACTCTGGGTACCGGATCCATGCGTTGGGAATCGCACCTCCAGTCCTCCTGCGCCTCTTGGTGTTGAAGAGAGGTGGTAGTGATGCTCGGGGGACAGGGAAAATCCCGCAGCCTTTCCAGCGGTGGGCTGGCACAGGGAGCCGGCAGGAGGCTCGTGCCCCCAGACCGAGGAACCCAGGCTTGTGCCGTGATGTGTTCCCGAGGTTTTTAAATATTGATATGAGTCACTCTTTCTGCAAGTCAGTGACAATTAGGTTTACTGCTATTTACTGTTCTAATTGGGCTACTTCTCCCACTGGCTTGATAGAGCAGGAAAATTTAACGCCGTGCTGGAAGGGTTTGGGGGAGTCAGCAGCAAAGGAGGGGACGAGAACATGAGCGGCTGAAAGGAGCCGGGAGTCTGATTCCTGGACCGATTCTGAGCCGAGAGCTCCGCCGCTGACTTTATTGATGCCGGCTGGCGGCTCTGGAGCTATTACAGCTCCAGCCAACCTGCTGCGATTTTTAAATTCCCTTTTTCTTTTTTTTTTTTTTCTAAAGGGAGCCACGATTCCCCTCTCGTGCTGCGATTGGATTTCGAGACCATCCATCAAGTGGCATTTTCTCATTTATTTCCTATCTACCTATTTTGTCATTTAGGACAAAGTGGTGGTGTGTTAACACGGGTCCCATTTGTCAAACCGGAGTCGCTGGTGTAATTCCAGTCCTCTCTGCGAATGGATGGTGGCGAAATTTATGTTTTACAGATGGGCCAAGCCCTAATAAGAACATCAGTTTTAGATGGGGTTAGCGGCAGAATTGACGGTTTTATCTAAACTCCGTTGCAGCCGCACACCACAGGCAGCGAGAAAATATTGTACGGAACAGTAAAAGAGAAATGGCAGGCGTGCTACTGAAATATGCTAAGCCTTGAACTCCAAATTAAAACAAAACCTTTTTTCTGTCATCTTGGAAAAAAAAAAAAAAAGGAGGGCGGGAGTTCTGTCAACACAGTTGTCTTGGCAACATTAAAATGTGTTGCCTGCGGTCGGCTGGGAGCGATGGGGTTTGTATTGGATGGGGCGAAGGGGAGAGGGATGAGGGACCTCATTCAATCACTGCAAAGTTCCTCTGTGGTTCTGCCTCTTCCAGCGTTGCTGCTCCGGGATTAGGAGTGTGCAGGACACTGGATAGGATAGGATAGGATAGGATAGGATAGGATAGGATAGGATAGGATAGGATAATTTCAGCTGGAAGGGACCTACAATGATCATCTATCCAACTGCCCAGAAGACGTGCCGGTGGCTGCTTGCTCCAGCAGGTCCAGGCTTTCCTCAGTTGTTGGGATGAACACAAAAGCGAGTGCCAGGGGCTGGATAAACGCACAGGTCGTGGGGCTTTGGGGGGACTGCAGCCCAACCATGTGGCCAAGAGCGAGTGCATTGTTTTGCTTTCCAGAAAATCAACCCCCTGGTTAGAGGCAAAGGAACCCTCTCCGGGAATGGATGTAGATTTATTTACATCAGAAAGCAAGTGTTTGTTTTATTAAGTGTTCTTTTAGCAGCGATAAGTATGTTTTCAGGTCAAACACCCGTGCCCTGCTGATATGGGGGAGGTGAGGGGGGGGATCTCCAGGGCTGAGACCTCGGCACTTCATCCCTTCGGCAGCATCCTCCCGGAGCCTGCCGGTTCCCATGGCTGCCTAGAGCGGTCCAGCAGCTCTGCAGCGTCACTGGGCTCCAGGGTGAGGGACAGATGGCCAAGTGCCTCTTATTTCATTCACTCCTGGGTGTAAATCAGGTTTATCGGGGGTGAAGAAAATGTCACGGCCCAGGTGAAATAGCCCCTCGTGCGCTGGGGATGGGAAGGGAGGAGCAACGCCCGTCCTTTGGCTGTGAAGGAAAAAGGGCTCGCTCTTTCCTGGGTGGATTTTGGCAGGGCTGGTGGGAGGTGGGTAATTAGAGATAGCTGGGGGAACATTGTATATTTTCAGGATTAAAAGGCCGCGTACGCAGACACAGGGCGGTGTCGGGCTGAGCCGAAGGGGAGTTGGGCGCAGAACTGCTGGCACGAGCGAGCTGGCTGCCAGTGAATCACTTTAATGCTCCATTTTCAGATGCACAAACACGCAGGTTTACAGTAACTGTGCATATGCTGCATCCCATTGCTCCTCATCAGATTCGCTGACGCTCCATGGGTCGTGAGAATTAAACGGGCATAAATCCATCAGCCCTGGGGTTCTTCGCTGAACGCTATAAATCCCACAAAAAAACCTAATTAAATAAGGCAATGGTGTCCATTTAAAGCTGGCACGTAGAAATGTAAGCCATTACCGCTGCGAAGACAAGACTCAAAATCGATTTGCGAGGGCAGCCCGAGTGCCCGCGCCGAAGGGCTGGTGTCGGTAGGTGCGAGCTCACTGTAGCCTCCAGCCGCTGGCTGGGAGAGTCCGGAGATTGTGTTAAGCTCCTAAGATTTATTTCTCCTCCGCTTTGCTGCCTAAACCAAATCACCCAATTAACAAATGTGCTGGAGTGTGTTGCTTGAACTGTTATCCGGCGACTCTAAAAGCTTTTTCCTTGCTGCTTTTCGTAGGGGTTGTTTGGTAAGCGAATGCCTCCGTCGCCACTGTAGGGAAGGCTGCTCTTCTGCTGCTCTTCCCTCCGCTGATTAAAGCCTCCAAACGAGCAATGTCAGCATGGATCGGCGTCTTAACGCTTTTCGTAACGCTTTGTCTGGAGGGCTAGAAGTTCGCAGCTCCGCAGGGTTTGTTGCTCTTCTGTAATTTGAGTTGGTTTTTAGGCTTTGGAAAGGGGAGAGCAAGCGAGGCAGGGAGTGGAAAGGCACCGTCCGGGGGTGTTTATCCAAGCGGGGTGGCTCGGCGGCAAACTGAGCCCGGCTTTTCCTGCGGCATTGGCTACCTCCCGTCTGGCCTTGAAGGGCGAATGGAGTGTTTCCACCCGAGTAGCCCCCACCCCAGCGAAACCCCGCTCGCCCCACCACTCTCGCTGGCTTTAAAGAGTCAGACGTGACTAAAACGACCTCCCGTAGTTTTAAATGTATGACCTGGCGAACGTACTCCTGCTCTCGGGTTCGTAAATCAGGCTGTTAATGATGCTCGTAGGGAGGACTGAGCTCGGCAGAGCTGAGCGCAGCTCTGCCATCCACTCCGCGGCCGGCGTCTCCCTGTCGCTTCGCAAGGGGTTTCAATGCTTCAGGTTTCCTCTAAAACGTGTTCCCCTCTGGGAACAGAGCTGCAGATGTCCCGGGACACCCTGGGAGCTGGGCATGGGGGGAGCCCTGACCTGTGCTGGGTGCCCGGGGAAGTTTTCCAGGTGTTTCCTGCTGCCTTCTCGCGCCCTGAACTTCTCCCTCTCCCTCCCGTCTTCAGTCTGAGCTTGTGCAAGATTCCATAGCTGGAAAACGGTTGGACTCCATGATCTTAAGGTTATTTTCCCACCTCAATGATCCTAGGATCTTCTATGAAAAGGCTTGCCCAGCTCTTCTCCCAAGGAACAAAAGGGCCAGGGGCTTAGAGACAGGTTTCCCTCAGTCTCCTTGCCTGTGCCTCTGCTTTCTGGATATTTTCTGACCCTCCTTACTCTGTGGAGCAGCTGAGGAATAGGAAAGAAAAGGCTTGAGTTTGAGGGAGGAGAAAAAGAAATCCTGAACAGGTGAATAATGCCGTTCCCTGTCTTCCGGAGGGTCCCAGCAGAGCCCACAGCTGAGGTGGGGGGAGACACCAGCCACCGATCGGCGAGATGGTGCAAGGTCCGGGAGCGAGTCACCCTCTTGTCTGTAGGGGACACGCTGGTGCTCCCCCCCATCTTGAAGAAACCCCTGGTTGGGTGCTTAGGTATCTCCTGTCATCTACATTTTTCTTCTCTTTCCTCTTGTAAGGAGCACCGAGGTGTTGGTGGGTTTCGGGGATGGGATGCACACCAGCAATAGCGATGTTCCCTGGGATCTTGCAGGCTGGAGGCGCACACACGTAACAAACTATAAGCTTTGCTATAAGCTTTTGGGAGGAAAGAACTGGAAATTGGCCTGCTGGGAGAAAAGTGAGGGACTATAAACAGCTTTTTGGGGTGGGTGGGGGCGCTTTCCAGGGAGCTCAGCATCGCCCCGCTCCCCTGCAAGCGCTGCGGTAAGCGGTCCAGCGGGGCTGAAAGGCATCATCTCCTCCGGCTGTTGAGCATCTGCCCATCGGAGCTGCTGGGGATGCCCACTGGTGACAGGGGCTCACGGCGGGCAGTCCCCGAGATGGCCTTGGCCCTGCCGAGATGGGCACGATGCAAATACAGACTTTATCGGCTGTGAGGAGTCCATGAGCATGGAGTGGCTGGTGACTGATCCAGAGCAAATAACAGGGTTGTCCCCTGGCCAGGGAAGCCAACAGTGGTACTCCATGTCAGGATGACGGTGACCTCGTTGGCAGGGGACCAGCGGAGGAGCTGGGGGATGCAGGGTGGGCTGCTCCAAGTGGGATGAGGACAAAACAGACCCTGTGCAGGGAGAAGGAATCTGGTCCTGTGGTTTGACACCAGCGCCAAAGAGCCTGTGGAAGAGGAGGAAGACTCGCCCGGGGTCCCGCAGTGTCCAGCGCTGCCGGAGAGAGCAGGGTCTGGCTGGGGAAGGGATGGAGAGCCTGGAAAGGAAGGAGGAGAGGGGCAGGAGCAGAAGCAGATCTCTGCTTCCCTCCATCCTCCCCAAATACCCGACCTTCCCGCCCCGTGTGGCCAAGGAGCGGGAGATATCCTGCTCCGCCGTCCCGAGCCCACAGCCCAGCACGGCCGGCCGAGGTCCTGCTCCACGGCCACCGGCAGGAGGTCACCCAGCAATTAGGGCTGATGTCACCTGGGTTAATTAGCCCTTGAGGAGGTGACTCCCCAATGACCTACTCAGGTGGTGTTTAACCCTTTGTGTGCTGCTATTGCTCCGCGGGGCAGAGCAACGGCAGGAGAAGGGCAATAGGGGTTAAATCCACCAGCTCGGGGTACTGGGCTCTAATTGCTTTATTCTTTAACTTGCCTGTAAAAAGGCAGTCTGGGGTCAGTGGCCTTCATCACATGAGGATTGAAATGCTCCAGTGAGTTCATGCCGGGGCTGGTGTCACTGTCCTGCTCCTCAGATCCCTGTTTTTCCCATCTGGGTGCTGGAGGGAGCTCCTGGCAGGGAGGGGCGGGGGGGGAGCTCAGTGCGTACTGTTGGAAGGTGCAAGCGCTGCCTTGGATGTGCTGCCTCTGGGAGACGGGAGAGTGTTTTCCTTGGCACGGCAGTGCCTCCAGCCTGCAGATCTAGTACCCTCTGTTCTCTCCTCCAAAAATTCAGATTTAAAAAAGAAAAGAAGGCATCCGCATTTCAGCTTGCTGCTAAATGTCAGGGCATAGTCACGGAGAGAAATGTTCTCCAGAGCATCTTAAGAAACGGGAGGGGAAGGCGGAGAGGATTTGGGAGCTGGAGTTATCGAATCAAGCGCAGGGATGTAAGAACCAGGGTCCCATCCGGAGTCAATGAGACATGGCTCCCCGCGCCACGCGAGGGCTGTAGAAACTCATGCCCAACTGCATGAGGTTCCCCCGAGAGCTGAGAAAACTCATTGCGTGTCCTCCTCTGGATGTTTTTCCATCAGCTAAAGCAGTTTGTTTGGGAACGGATGCCAGGGCTGGGCATGGGGGAGTCCTAGCTTTGCCTCCCCATGAGATACGGGGAGAGGAGGAGCCATGAGGGGCTGAGGCTGTGATCCCTGTAGCCAGGCTTAAAAGCACTTGCCGGAGTAAGTGCTTCGCTGTAACTCAGGGTAAGGGCAGCGTAATGTCCTCTTCTACTCCTCATTTCGCTTGTGGCTGCCACTCTTTCTCCTGAAGCATCGAAACCGCCTTGGTGTGACAGCACCTTTGGAAGGCGTTTCACCCTGGGCAGGGCCATGCATCCCCCGTCTGGTCACCCCGATCCATCTCGACCACCAGGTTGTTGGCTACTCTGGAAAATGCATGGGAATCGCCCCCTGGCTCCGTGCGGCTCGACCCCCTTGCACCACTCGCTCGCACGCGGGGTTTTTCCTCGTGAGCCGAGGGCGAAGCGGGCAGGGTCCCAGCACGGCTGCCCAGCAGTCCCTTCCCAGGGCTCTCCCGCTCCCCCCCGGCGCTTCCCCGGCCCCCGCCGAACAGATGGTGCCGATTTTCGCAGGGGGAGCGGAGGAAACAAAGCCCAGAGCGATGGGAGGCTGCAGCCTGTCTCCCGAACGCAGCCCGGGGGATGACATCTGTGGGGACGGGCTGTGGGTGTCTGTGGCGTGCCGAGCCCCGTGCCGAGCCTCCACTGACGCCTGCCCTACCTCCCTTTTCTTTTTCCTTTTTTTTTTTTTGTGTGTGTGTTTGTTTTGGTTTTTTTTTCTCCTTTCTAGATAAAGAAGCTCGCGGACCGTTGGCAGGGATGTCGCTGAAGCGAGCGGGCTGCCTCCCCTTCTCTGCCCAGCGCGGGACCAGAGGCTGACTGGAAGCTGGCATGTTGCCCCCTCCAGCCCCTGCTCGGCCGCGCGATGCCCAGCCCTGCCCCTAGCCTTCCTTCCCAACCGTGATACACCCCGCTTTCCCCAGGACATCGCTTTGTGAGAGAGGCGGCAGCGAGTATGCTGCGGAAAGCCAGCCCGCAGCCGAAGCCCAGAGGAGTTTTGCCTTGAGGCCGCTTGCTGAAAAGCTGCTGAAACTGCCCCTTCCCCGCCCTTCGCTCGGGCAGTGAGTTTCTCTGTGCTCAGCGGGTGTCGAGGTCCTGGTCTGCAGGCTCGAAGAGGGGGGGGGCTGCCATGGAAGAGAATGCGTTCAGCGTGCAGCAGATACAGCCCAACGTCATCTCGGTGAGGCTCTTCAAGCGCAAGGTGGGCGGCCTCGGCTTTCTGGTGAAGGAGCGCGTCAGCAAGCCGCCCGTCATCATCTCAGACCTGATCCGGGGAGGGGCTGCAGAGCAGAGTGGCCTCATCCAGGCTGGGGACATCATTTTAGCCGTCAATGGCAAGCCCCTGGTGGACATGAGCTATGAGACCGCGCTGGAGATCCTAAGAAGCATCGCCTCCGAGACCTACGTGGTCCTCATCCTGCGGGGCCCCGAGGGCTTCACCACTCACCTGGAGACCACTTTCGCAGGCGACGGGACGCCGAAAACCATCCGTGTCACCAGACCCCTCTGCCCGGCTCCGAAGGCGGTTGACTTGTCCAACCCAAGCCTGCACGGCAAAGAGCAGCCGCTGCCAGCAGCCGACCGCACCATGGGCTCCCTGTGGACAAGAGAGATCGGGCGAGAGGTGGAGCCGGTGGTCCACGTTAACGGCGTCGTTACCGGCAGCAAAGGGCAGGAGGCTGGGAAGGGGAAGGAGGGTGCTTGTGGTCACCCTTGCCTCAACGGTGGGGTGGAAGACAATGAACTGCTCAAAGAAATCGAGCCCGTCCTGGATCTCCTGCAGAGCAGCCGTAAGGAGAGCGGCGGAGATGCACCCTCCAAGGTAGAGACAAGAGATATAGAAGTCCAGGTGGACTGGTAGGTCCCTAAATACATTTTTTACTTTTGGTGAAATGTGCTGGTTTTGGCTACCCCACGTGGCTGGTTTCGGTGGCGGTGGGCGCCTCTCCAGAAACGGCTGCTGTCTGGCACAGCAGGATGGAGAGGAAGGGATGCAAAAAAAAAGGGGGAAGTGGTTGACGAGAGGAAGATAAAAGGAATGAAAAACTGGGAATAGGCAGTGGAAGACAGGGAGAAAGGTGTGAGCGTGGGAAAAGGGGGAGACAGCGGGAGTGATGTGTCAGAATGCTGAGCTACGTGATGTCACGGATCAGGGGCTGGGATTTGTTTCTGTTCTATGTTCTTGGTCTAATCTATTGTAAGTTTTAAACAAAATCCTGTGCCTCAGTTTCCCCATCGGCCAAATAAGATTCATGGAATTGTCTGTCCTTGCTCTTCTGCTTTGGAGCGCTCCCCTTGAAATCTGCTGTTGATTAACTGCTGGAGAGGGAGAGGGAAGGTCAGACCAACGGAGTCCGGTGCTTCCCAGGAGAAATGAGTTTCAAAACCTTCTGTGCTTTTGGCAGACAGGCTCCGGCTTTGGGGAGGGAGAGGGGACCCCCAGTCCCACTCCAGCCGAAGCCAAGGGGACCTGTGTGCAGAGGCAGTGGGACCTTGGGTGCTCACATCTTCTGGGAAGGGGGGAAATGTTTCCCGTCAAGAGAAATGGCCATTCCTTGTTGGAATGCAACAGCGGAGCTGCCTGTTCATCCCCTCCGCTCTTTCTAGATCAAGCTAATTATTTCGATATGCGTCTGCATGTATAACAAGGGCGGGCACATATGGATGCTTGCCCCGTGGCCTCTTGAGGAGGGTGAAGTCCCATCACGCGGGTGGAACAGCTTCATTTCTGGTACCTGCCTCTGCACGAGGGGCCATGTGGGCGGTGTTGCCCTCCTGATCTTCCTCGGCATTTCCCCGCGATGCAGAGCATCGCTCCGGAGCCGAAGCAGCTCCCCGTGGCCCTTCATGCTTTGCAAATATGTTGTTAGTAGCTATTTTTATTTTATTATTTTCTTTTTTTGGTACCAGCTCTCTCGCCTGCTGGCCGTTTATTAGCAACGATAGGTTGCCTTTTCCTGTTCCCCAAGTCCCCAGACGCATTTTAGCGGTGTCAGGCGCCGCAGCGGGTTGTGGCTGCCCTCAGTTATTGACTGGCTGTAAACACCAAGAGGTTTTTTCAGGCGCGTTCGCTGAAGCTGGCGATCTCGGCTCCGTGACAGAGGGATTTGTAACTCCAAGTTCCCTTGCTGCACCTGCTTCCTTAGGGAGGGGGGGTGAAAAATGGTATTTATTTGTTTTAGCAGAAGCAACGAGAGACGAAAGGTAGAGCTGTTGGCTGCAGAGGGGCGGGATCCCTGCGGTGGGATCCCACGCTGAGCTCCCGCTCGCTCCCACCACAAACCGACACCCACGCCCTGTGTTTTCCATCGTCTCCTATTTGGTTTTTTGTGTTTTGTGTTTTTTTAATTTTTGGTTGTTTTCCACGCCGTTGTTTCTGCTCTCTCCCAAACCGTGCATTTTTTTCCGCGGAGGACACGGTTACTCAAAGCCCGTTAGGGTGGTCACACTGAGTCAGAGGGAAATTAAAAAAAAACCAAACAACAATCAGCTCAGCGCCGGCGGCGGGTGAAAGACGTCTAGGGAAGAGCGTGGGACAGGGGTGCTCTCAGGGACATCCTTCCCTGCCACCCCCTCCCCACACCCCCCCAGGTCTCTGTACACTGTTTTTTCCTTTGGTTGCTTTCAGAAACCGTTGGTTTTGGTCTCTGCTGTGCGACAGGAGAGAATTATTTAACCCTCTGAGCCCAGCATTTTCCCTGGAAAGCTGAGGGCTACCTGTCCGGGCTGCGCATCCTTTCATCCATCATCAGCACATCCCTGGGGGAACCTGGTTGTAGCAACCAAAGAATTGAGACCTTGGAGGGGTTGTGCTTGACCGCGGGTCCAACAAAATGTGCCAGGGTGCTTAAAAATCCCTTCTGTCCCTCTGGTTTTGCTAAGGCTGCTGCGGTGGAGCTGGGGGATCGTGATCTGGTGAAGCCTCCGAAGGGCACAATCCCAAGCATTGATCAAAGTACAGCATCACCCTTCAAACCATGTCCCCCAGTGTCCCCGTCCTGTCCCACCAGCTGCAGGTTCTCCGAGGAAATACTGCTCCAGCTGGGGGAAGGGACGAAAAATGGGATTTTTTCTTTGAGGAGTCTCTTCTCCTCATAAAGAGATTAAACCGAGACACTTTGAATTCACTTAAAGTGAAGGACCTCAAAGCAGCAAGAATATTAGTGGAGTGGGTACTTCACCAAAACTCCACACACTTTATTTTTCAATATCCTTTAAAAAAAAAATAAATCTATGTAATCTATGTACCCTGGGACTGAAAATCCACTTTTCGTTCAAAATTAATCCTCAATCTTCTGCTTGAGGAGAAGCTGCAGCCTCACTCTTGCGGTAGGACCCTGTGTGAGCGAGAAGACCTGGGCTCGCGCAGGGAAGTGGGGAAGGAGATATACTGCAGGGAAAACTTGTCGAGAGCTGCCCTGCAGGCTAAAGGGCGCTTCTCCGCCGCCTCTCCTCCCGCTCCTCTGATGTGCAGGAGATGATTCATCTCCTCTGCTTGGTCTCAGGCAGAGCTGGGGCATGCTGAAGGTCTTCTACAGGGAGAGTTGTCTTGGTCCGTCGGAGAAGCGCAGAAAGGTGGGGGAGCTGTTGACTCTGTTGATCGATGCCAAAGAAATGCCTCCAAAAAACCAAGCAAGTCTTATCGGATTGATGCAGCTCTCATGCTGCAGGCTATGACTTCTCCGGGTTGGTGGTGAACAAGCAAAGCTGGTGCTAGTCAAAACAAGAACAGGGCTCTACCTAGACACCAGGAGGGTGCAAAACCTCGCTCAAGGTTGAGCTTGACACCTACAGCCAGGACCACTTGACCCTCGATGCAGCTGGAGACACAGGTTTTGGGGCCAATCCTGGTCTGTCTCTGTCTTCGCCTGGTGCTGACCTTCACAGCCTGCAGCTCTTTGTCAAAGCCGGACAGGCTGGCAGAGCTGTGACAGCTTTCCTTGGGTGAAAAGGGAATGGTACATACAAGTTGGAGGTTATTCATAAGGAGCCAAACGCTTCTTGTTCAAGGTGAGCTTTGCCAAAAAGCGATTCCAAATACACCTGATGCTTTGGGTTTCCAGCCCGTGTCTCTGATGTTACTTGCCAGGAAAACTGGAAACTGTGAAGTTTGCACTTGGGGGGGAAAAATCAGTGCGTCTCTATCCCCCGTACCGATGGTCTGCACTGCCTGGGGGAATTGTCCCTGCGATGACCTGGCTTTTGCTGCCTGCTGATTTCCAGCTGTAAGGTGCCCCGGATCCACGGTGCGTGGCCGTGTGATGGGCTGTGACCATGGCTGAATGTCTGCGACTCGGCTCAAGCCATCTGCAATGAAGCCGATCACAAAACGGAGCATGGAAGTGGGGCGCAAGGTATGATGAGAGCTGGCATTTCTGCCATGAGGCTCACCGTGGGCTAGAAAACAAAAATAGAGTTTGATTCACTCTCTGCCAGCTAACCTAGGTCTGTTTTTCCCTCTGAGCTCTAGGAAGATTGTCATGTCCCATCTTCCCCCCATCGAGTTGCCAGTGTTTATTTTTCTTCTGGGGTCTATTCCATAACATGAACAGCATGATGGAAACTTGGCAGTTTCGGTCCAAAAAGCAGCATCAGCAGCCCTGAGAGGGAGAAGTGTGCTGAGAGCAGGAATTCTGTTTATGAAGGGTTTCAAGGTTTCAGGCTCCATCCTGCATTGGAACAAACCCCGTAATTTTGCAGTTCTCGGAGAGAAAATTCTCTTCCTCCCACCTCCTTCGCTGCCGCCAAAATCTCTTTGTGTTGCTCAAAACATTTCATTTGCATTTCTGATGTCTTCATTATTCTGTACTTGGACACAAAACTTTAAAACCTTTCAAATGAAAAGGTTCCCTGAAACTATCGTGTTATTGCCGTTCTACCAAATGGTGAAGTCGGTGAAGCTTTGGCAGCAAATAACCCTCCCCTTCTCCCTCGGCGGGTTCTTCCTCATCACTCTGACTACATCAGTCTAATCCAGAGAGGCATTTTATGCCTGCAAAATAGCAAATTCCACCCGTATATACCCCCACAGAGCCCTCTCGGACCAGTCTCCGAAGCACCCTTCACCCGCTCAGCCCCCTGCGCTGGTGCTGCTTCTCACATCCCATGGGATGGCCATTCTCCTTGTACGTGGTCCCAGCAGACAAACCCATGGCCCACGTAGGAGCCTGGGCTCTCCCGACAGACCCAAATTGCGTTTGGGCTCCGAATGAGATGCTGGGGCTGGAATCTGCTGGGTGCTCTTTGAGCACAGCTGGGAAGGGGCGAGCGTGGCGGTTGCAGGTTGCATCTGACGCTGGCTGAATCTCCAACGATGCCGGCGGGAGTTTGGGTTCCGGTGGGACTTTGGGATAGTTTGGATCTGTTCCCAGGTCTTTATCTGTCAATGCCTACTCAACAGCATTTACCAACTTCATATTTCACTGGCCTCTCTCCGACGCCGCTCTGTGCAGCTCACCAGACTCATTAGTCCCTAATCCCAGCACTGGGATAAACCCAGCGATGCTCTGACCTTCTGAGGGTGCAAGACCTTCTTCGAGCCACACCACATGCTTGTCGGTGAGGCTTTTGTCTTCTTCCTTCAGTGCCATCCAAGCTCCCCTTTCTCATTTAGGAAGTGGTTTCTTGCTTTGATTGTTCTTCAGTCACCCGCCCTGGGCATGCTGCCTCTCCAGGGAGAGTATCCCACCTTCTGGGGTGATTCCTTCTGTTTCCCACATTCCCACTTCCTTCCTGAGCTCTGCTCCACCCTCTGCACCCTGCAGATCCCAGCCCCATCCGATCCCTGCTCCTGCCTCTCCCTCTAACATGTGCTGTTTTGCCAGCCCTAAACCTCGAGGCGAGGAGTCTGCAGCCAGACTTTTCCAATGTTTCAGACTCTGAGCTGCCCCAGGGGCGTGATAGCAAGGAAATAATAACTTCTGAGGGTGCCATGCCCTCTGGAGTATGGTTTTCCATGAGGCAAGAGCTGTTTATCCCAGCCTCAAGCACTGGAAGGAGGAGCAATGTGCAGCGCAGCCTTGTCGCCACATCAAGGACACATCAGGAGAGGGGAAGAAAACGAAGGTATTTCTCTCCCGCGGCTCAGAGCAAGCAGTGTGTGCACATGTGAGCTTCCCAAGCAGGTCTTGAGTGCCAGCGGAGGGTTTTCAGCTGCTGGGACAAGGTTCTGGACTGAGTCCATCCCCCGCGGTTGCCGCTATCGGCATCTCGGCCCAAGAGCCACCATCAGGAGCGTGGACATCCATGTCCTTATCGGTTCATACAAATCGGCCCCTGGGGATGGCAGCAGCGAGTGGTACCTCTCATCTCCGCCCGGGAAATCAGAGAGATCCTTCTGCCAAGCAAATTCAAAGGAGCCAAGTGACAAACTTTCTTTTTGCTCATTTTTTTTTTTTTTCCCCTCTCTCTTTTTGGAAAAGCTTTGGAGAAATTTCTCAAAGGGCTGTCTCAGCAACTTCCCTTCTGCTTCATCACTCCGAGCACTGCAACATCATCAAATTAGTCAAAAGAAAACAGTGGTGCCTCTCATTTCTCCAAACAGCCAGATGCTCTTTCCGAGGTGAGGCAGCATCCTGGGCTGTGCTTGTGTGCCAGTGGGGGAGGGCAGGATTCCTCGTTCTTTTTTTAAGTAAAAATTTTGCTTTCAAGACGAAAGATGACCCCAAATGGGGCCCCTTCCCCAGAACCCACTCTGGATCCAAAAGATTTTGCAAGTGCTGAAATAATATTTAACGGATCTGGCAGTGGGACCCAGGTCAGAAGGATCTCCAGATCCTGGATCTGGCCTTTGGGGGAGTTCAGCCAAACAAGTGCCTCTGAGGACAGATCTCCAGCATATTCCTTCCAGCTCTTCAAAGACACGAAAGTGGTGATTTTTAAAATCCTCCTGTTCAATGCCCCAAAGTGCCCAGGTTGGGTCTGATGGTGAATCCTGAGGATTTCTCCAAAGGCTGCCAGGAACCAAGGGAAAGACCCCCTTCCCCCTGCTCCCACGGCAGCTCCCTGGAGGTGCCCAACCTGGCTGCCTCGAACCCCCCTCAGGGGACCTGCACCCTCCCCATTGCCCACCGGGAAGCCCTGAGAACGGCCCTTTGGGCTCTCCTGTGGGTACTGTGCTTTTGGAAGCTCGGGCACGGTGTTCTGGCCATCCTGCTGCTCCCCTTGAGTGTGCGAGTGGCATCCTCGTGTCAACGCGGCAGGTCACCCCGCCTCTGCTGGTGGCTGGGGCAGCCAAGTCGAGAGCGGAAAATAACTGACCCAAAAGACCCTGTTCCTGTCCGGAGCTCACAAACAAGGCAGTTGCAAGAAATGGGCAGGAAATATTTGTAAAATGAAGCAATTGATGGTTTTTTTCTTTCTTTTTTTCCCCCTCCCATCTGGGGTGAGGCTGCGGCTGCTCTGAATGGGCTTTTCTCTCCCTGTCTCTCTCCAAAAGACAGAGCCGGATACTTCTGGGCAGCCTCATCCGGGAGAGGTCTGCGCTGGCTCAGGGTAGGGACACGCACCCGCGGCCCCGCGGGGGACGGACCCACAGCGAGCAAACTGCAGCACAACACCAACCCGGGGGCCGGAGATACAACCACCGGTTCAGCCGAATGGCTTTGTTGCAGCTACGCTTGACCGGGCTTTTATAGCAGAGGCTAAGGGTGAGGGCAGCACCTCGCTGCCTTGTTCACGCAGCCGTAAGACCATCAAGAACAGCAATACGCAACCCGTTTCTGCCCCAGTTGCCGGCGTGCAATGGGATGTGGAGCATTTGCTGCTGAGCATCCAACCCTTCATGCCCGCCTGGGCTTCACTGTTCCTCAGGAGGGTTCATCCCGCTGTCGGGTGATGCTTGAGGCCAGGGAGCGGGGCCCCACTCCAGCAATACATGTAATAACCAAAGTAGCCGACAGCAGCGATGACTTAATTCAAGCATCTGGTTTTTCTCCATGCCGTTGGCACAGGTACCAGCATTTATGGCTTTGCTGGTGTGCAGACAATGAGATTCCGCATCCAGCCTCCTGGCCGAGACCTCCGGCTGCTGCCGCCGATTGATGGATTCCTCTCCGAGGTTCCCTTGTGCTGGCAGATGCCTGTTTAGGCGGGCTCGCAAACACCTTCCTGGAAGCAGCGGGTCGTGCCAGGAGCCTGCAGGCGTGTGCTCGGTGTCATTTTGGAGGTGCCTGTGGGATATCTGGCATGCTGGGGTCTGCCCAAGCCTCTCCTGTCTGCATAGAGGCAAAGCCAGCGCCTCTGGGGTGGCACTGCGGTCCCCCAGCAGGCAGGTTTCCCATGCTAAACCCCCCACACCAGTAAAGACAAGGGATTTCTTCCATCACTTTACAGATTTAGTATTTGTGTCTTGATTTTGGGCCAGTTGTGGGGAGTAGCACGTTGGGGCACACCAGCTACAAGAGATGGCTTGTGTTTGCCCATCATTTCAGGTGGTCGGTGGCTCGGCGTTGAGCTGCCTCCACCCTCCCTGATGTGATGGGGCTCGGGGCAAGAGGGCAGGGGTGTGCAGCCGGGGAAATGAGTGCTCTCCTGGGGGTTTAATAGCTGGCCTTGACTTAGGGGGGGGAAGAGCCAGATTTGCCGAGTTTTTCATCCCACTAGTTCTCTGCCTTGCTGCTGGGAATTCTCTAGGTGGAGGTAGGCTGGAGGTGTCAAGAGACCCTGAGCTTGCCCAGATGGGCTTGGTAGAGGCAGAGTGGGTACTGCATGGTTCACGGTTGTCCCCAGCCTGGGGACCTGCGTGGCTGCTGAGTGCTCCCGGCGGTGCCGCCACCGTGCAGCAGAGATCCGGGACCTGTTGTCTTTGGCTGCGGCTGCGCGGCGGGTGGGGTTTCTTGCGTGTTATCTGATTGAAACCCTCTCATGTACTCATAGGAGCCAAGTCACAAAAGAACAGCTTTCTATTCCTGAGGGGGGGGCATAGAAAAGCCACAAAAAACTGCCCCTACGACACCTGTACTTCCTTGCTTGCACCAAGCTGCCCACTGTCACCCTAAGGCAGGCAGCGTTTGGAAGGTGTCCAGGAGCCCGGTGTCATATCTTGGCAGCTGAGCATTGCTCTGTAAAGGCAGAAAAATTACCAAAAAGCTTAGAGCATGGGGAGATCAACTTTAGGCGAAGCATCTTCCTTAAGCTGTACCTAAAGATACAGGCTGGGGGGCAAGGAGGGTTGTGAAACTGAATTAGTTTGTGTGTACATGTCTTCCTGAGACGGTGTCAAGAGCACTGTGCTGGTGTGAAACATGTCCTGAGAGCGAGTGTCCTACTTTTGGTCAGTGCCCAAACCCCGCCGTCATTAATGGGAAGGCTCATTATTGGCTTTAGTGGGCATCTGGAAGACTTTTAAGAACTGACAGCAGGAGCAAAACAATTGCCAGAGCGCATTACCTCCCTGGTCTGTTGAGCAAGGGCAAAGGCAGCGTGGCTGCCAGTCTCGGCCCGTGGTCCCGTGCAGCTCAACCCATGGATCTCCTTCCCACCCGTGGTCCCACCGGGCCAGTCGGTGCCTTCGGTGCGGGTGCCACAACCTACCTTCTCCGAACATCGTGTCTCTAAACCCCAGATTTTCTCCTTCACGAGGGTTCCTACGGCAGCGGTTTTCCATCGCCTGCTTGGATGGCATTTAACAGCCGCGCTGACATCCCACGGCACGTTCCCCAGGCAAAACATGTGTGCACCAAGAGTTACCCCAGCCTCGCCGCGCAGGCCAGGGCGGCGGCGCTGGGGACACCCTCAGTCCCCAGCCTTCCGACATCCCCAGCTCCGCGGAGGCGATTCATCAGTTTCCTTGAGTAAAATCGCTTGAACTCGCTGGCGTTTGCAGTATCTATAAAGGTCAGGAAGAGGAAAGAGAGCTGACTCTCCCTCCTGGGAGCCGCCTATTTTTTCTTGAGTTGTTTTCCTTCTCCTCTGCTCATAAACACCGAGCTGCTCTGCAAACTTGCTGGTTTTGCTATGAGGTTTTGCTTTGACGTTTTGCTATGAGGTTCAGTAGCTGGAATTGCACGCAGCTCTCCCTTCCACAGCTCTGTGCTTCTTTTTTTAGGGCTCCAGCTTGGTTTTTGGGGTGCAGAAGGTCTGGCGTGTAACCCCGCCAGAGCCAGTGTCAGGGCAGGGGTTTCCTGTGGTTTTGCCGGCACAGCGCTCGCCCAAGCGGTGAAACTTCTGTTGTGTTTGGGTTGTCCTCGCCGCGGTGATTCATGGCCTCGGCCGAGGCAGAGCGTTTCCTCCCCTCCCGCAGGGCGACGCGTGAGTTTTCGCTCCTGTAGGAAGCAGCCGGAGCAGGTCCTGGAGCCATCTCTTCAGGACCTGGCCCCGTGGTCCCAGCACCCAGCCGCCCTCCAGCTCCCTAACCCAAATGGTTTTTAACCCTTAAGTTTCAGGGAAGGGGAAAACAAGCCGCAGAAAGCCTTACCGGCTCAGATGGAGAACGACCGTGTCTTCAGTGACCTGTGGGGGAAGAGCAACGTGCCCGTGGTCCTGAACAATCCCTACTCCGAAGCGGAGCAGGTAAGAGCCCATGGCTCATGATGCTTTGGGTGGGAAGGGGTCTTGGCTACCAATGGGCTACTACCTGATGGGTACATGACCCACCCTGGTGGGCTCTCACACCACAGAGAACCTGCAAGGACCACATGCACCTCCCTGAAGACCTTAAGTCCCAAGAGCTGGAGATGATGGGGAGTAGAGCCCATTTGGTCCAGAAGCCGAATTCCCCGTGGTTCGGGCTGTGTAAAAGTCACTGGATAACGATGCTCTTTATCCAAGGGGCCAGAGCGGGATGGGAGTGCAGCCAGGGACCAGGACTCTGAAACCTCCCTCGGGACCGTCGTCCCTTTTCATGGCAAAAAGCCGAGTTGCGTCGTTAAAGTCGGTTTGATTCATTTGATGGTAATTCAATAGAGCACTTCAGATAAAATATGTTGTACGGTGCCTTTTCATCTCCTCACACTCCACGGACATAAATTCTCAGGCTTCCTTGCCAAAAGTGGATTAACTCCACGTTTGTAGCAAAGCCAGAGACGTAAGGCAGACCCTGCCAGGGCAGAAAGATCACCTTGGGGAAAACATGACGTGCGTGAGCACTGCCAAGCCTGTTCGGGCAAACGTGTCTCCCCGATGGGATTAACCAGCAGCAGGACAGGACACGGGGGACCAGTATGGGGACCCTTTGGTCTCCTCGCCCCTCTGTATTTCTCAGGGTAACATAGTAAGGAGTGTTTTCCACGGGAGGGGAGAAAAGTGATTTAGTGGTCACATGAAGGCTTCCGAGACAGTATTTCCTCAGCTCAGGAATGTCCACAGATGCCTCTTCCCAGCTCCAATGAGCTGGAATGTGATGCTCCTCGCTGACGTGCCACCTGCAGACCAGCACAGGGTGGGCACCGCTGGTGGTGTGGTCGGCACCCAGATGTAGAAGTTGGTCTTGGCACCCAGCAGCGTCCAGCAGCACCTCCCGGGCCACGGCTCTCCCAGTGGATGCTTTCCCATTTCACGGGTGTTTTCCAAGATGGAAAGCCAGAAGCAGGGGATGAGGTCACACGAGGTGACAAGCTCCCTTCATGCCCATGGTCTCGGTGGCTGGGGAACGAGGGGTGCCCACGCCAGGAGCACCACCACCGTTTCTCCTGGGGCTCCTGAGCAGAAGGACATTCACGTGCACTTTTACAGCACCAAAGTCGGAGGCTCCTGGAACATGCGAGATTCGCTGCGCGGGTGCTGGTGCGCACAGAGGGTGGCTGAGATGCTCCTGACCATGCCAGACTTGCTGCACGGTTTTAACTAACCTGGTTGGGTGCTCAGACGCATTTGGGAGTGATTTCCATCCTCCCTTCCCCTGGCTGCAGCTCAGGGTCGCGGCCAGGTCTCCCAGCAGCTTACGGTGGGTATCATTCTACATCGGCACATACAAACGGGTGCATCCGAGAGCTGCGACACACTTTTTTCAGCCTCTGGAGAGATGTTCCTGCACAGCCCCATGTCCCACCGTGCGGTTAATGCACTGTGGCAGGTATCACGAGCCCAGGGCCAGGTCACTGCTCCGGTCCCTTTGCCCCAGCTCTGGACAGACACAGTCTTTCTGCCTCCTCTGCTAAGCTCCTTGCGCGTACGTGTCTGTTACTGTAAGCACTTTATAACCTTCTGTGATCAGAGCTTAATTTCTCTCCCAGTGTTAGGGCTGCCAAAACCCCCAGTCTTAAGCTGTTATTAAATTCTTTAATATTTTTGGGTTTTTTCACTAGATGCGCAGCTTTCTTTTCATCCCTCTTATCCCCAGTTGGGTACGCCTGCTCTTCTGGAGGCAGCTTGGCTTTTCCCCCCGCCGTCCTCCCTGCGGCTGTTCCCCCGGGCTGGATGCGGTCAAGGCAACTGCACTTCTTGCAAGCTGCAATAAATACTGTTAACACGGGGGCAAGTCAAGCCAAGTGTGAGCTTTTTATACGCCTTATGCTTTAAAGCCGGATTTGGTGGATTCACTTGGCCAGGTGGGGAATGCTCAGTGAGGCTTGTAATAAGGTGCTGAAAGACCCGTTGGGCATCGATCCTTATCCTTCTCTTTTTACAAAATCACGCAGTGTGTTTTGCTTGTTTCCCAGGAGCCCAATCCCCCTGGCCCTAAACCCGACTGATGGAAAGATGCTCTGAGTGCACCAGCCCAGGTCCTGCGTGAGCCGTATTTCAGTCCGCACGGATTGATTTGTTAGGAGCTCCAGGGTAACCGGGGGGAGTGTGTGTCCACGTAGCTAGCAAAGGAAGGGAGCTCCACGCTTGTAGAGATGATTTACAGCTTTATAAAAGCGAAAAACACACTTTCAGCTGGCGGGGTTAACGCAGGCTGGAAGGAAATGTCAGCATGCCAATATATCCGTGACCCAGGCTAACGCTGCAGCCCTCATCCTCCCACATCCATCCCTTTTCAGCAGGGCAATGTGTGTGTGCGGCATCGCAGGGACGTCCGAAGCCCGGCTGGGATGCAGGAGGAAGGCTGAGGATCTGTAAAGCCCACTTGGGTCTGCAAAAAGGGAGATGGTCCCTGCTGTCCCGGCCCCAGGAATCATCCGGGGCCGGGTGCGTTTCTGCCCTGGGTCTGTGGGAGCTGCAGACAGCTCGCAAGCTGCACCCTGACGATAAGTGCCAACACGCTCCCTGTGAAAGATGTTTGCATAATGCATCCGCGCCCGACTGCCACGCTCGTCTCTCCGTTTGTCCCGCTCCTGAGTCACTAATATCGCAGCTGCCTAATTAAAACATGAAAGGATCTCACACAACCTCCCTGACAGAACCAGGGGTAATATTTGGCTTCAGCTTTGCCGTGCGGGGAAGACACACAGAGAGCTCTTTCCCAGTCTCTTCTGGGTGCCGCTCTCTCTCCAGCTGCTCTGCCACGGAGTTGCCAGACCTGGCACCTCTTGCTTCTTGTAGGTGGTGTCTCCAGCCCGGCTGGCATCCCAGGGGTTCGTCATACCTCTGCACCGTGGCCTTCTTTCAGCAAAGATTCAAACTCTTCCTGTTCTTGCAGGGCAAAGACAAAAAGGAAAGGGAACAGCTTATGGTAGCACATCTGTAGGCAGATGTTAAGAAGATGATGTCCACCAGCTTGGACCATGAGCTTGCTCACTCTAAGGACTAGGTCATTGCTACATCTGGATCTACAACCTCATCTACACGCTCCTGGGCCGTACCTGATCTAGCGAGATGTTGCTCAGCGGCACACCTCCTAAAACGCACTAAAGCCCCATCAGCAGATCAAAACTTACTCAGAACGAAAAAGTGGCGCTGGATACAACCAACACCACCTACTTGCTGCTTCTAATTTCCATCTGGCGAGCGGAGGTACAGATGAGGATTGGGGTTTATTTGCATTTTTGAGCAGCAGTTTTCAGCTGTGTTTTACCAATCTCGTGAGCCATCACGCTTAGAAGGAATGTGGCAAATTGTCCCCCTTGGTCATGAGGGTGGCCCAGGTCGGTTCAGAGAGCACAGGATGCTGTTAGTGGCTCAGGAATGGGTTAATTCTCTTGAAAGAGTAAAACAAGCAGAAAAAAAAAAAACGACCAGGAACTGCCACTGCCATAATTCAGGTCAGATTCCCCAAAACTGGAAAAAAAAAAAAAAGAAACAAAAAAAAAAAAGAAAATTAAAGATAGTGCTTTTCTAGGACTAAATTTAGGAAGTTCTTTTTATTTACTACTGGTTTTAAGCTCTATATGAAGTCTTATATTTGTTTTCTGCAGGATGGAAAGGGGAAGCTGAGATAGAATCATAGAACAGTTCAGGTTGGAAGGGACCTTAAAAATCATCCAGTTCCAACCCCCTGCCCTGGGCAGGGACACCTCCCACCAGCCCAGGTATGATCCACTGTGTGGTCATCTGGCTTCAGGGACTAGGACTTCAAAGGACTCCTAGGGAAGATCACAGGATTTGTGACATGAGACCTGTGATAGCACAGCCTGGGGGTGTGCAGGGAGCAGCCTTTGGAAACCATGAGGACCAAAGATGGTCCTATCAAGGGGTGAGGTTGTAAAGCTCTCCTTTCCCCTCCATCCTCCGTCTCTGGCTCCCAGCGTATGCTTTCAGTGCATGGTATTGCACTGCGAGCCTCAGGCTGCTTGACAGCAAAATCTCTGTTTTCCAGAAAAAAAAAAAAACCCACAAGTGGAGAATGTAGTAAAAACAAACACTGGGCAAAAAATATGGCCAACATTGCCACCATGGCAATGCAGTGGTGTCTGCTCAGCCCAGGCATCAGTCTCGCAATAATCGGGCATCAATCTCTCTCTGCTTTGGAAAAGCAGAGCAATCCTCTGTCTGGCGACGTAAGAACAAGTTAGATCTGGAGTCTCATTGGCTTTTGTCATCCTTCTGGCCCCTCCTTCTGTCCCTCCTGGGTTTGCTCATCAGCAAAAGTGCTTGTTCTGAAATAAGAAGTTCTTCCACCGTGTGCTGGCTCTTCTTCAGTTGGTCCTTCAGGCTGGAATGGTGTGGTCTATGAGCTGCGAGGGGGACATGAGCCCAGAGCCACCATAAAGGAGGGTGAGACTCCGCACAGCTCTGCTGAAGGCAGTGCCGTCTTTAAACAACCTTGCAGGTGGATGAGAAAGGGACACAAGCTACAGGATTCATTTAGGAAGGCTACATCAAAACTCGGTCCAAGCCCTACCCTGCAGAGGTGCGAGCCTTGAAGTGGTGCTAAATATAAACAGGTTTTGACAGGAGGCTCTGGTGAGGGACCAGATCTCCCCTTGAAAGCTGCAGCAGCACCGTTGCAGTGACTGAATTACACCCTACTATGAGATCTGATTCCTAGAAGAAACATCTCGGCTTTCCAGAGCCACTGTGGATCTCGCTGTCCCGTGATACGCTGGCAGACACTGATCACTCTTCAAGTTATTAAGCGCTAGGGGCAAATAAGTAGAAATACTAGATATTATTTATGAAAACATGTGCAAATACAAGCGCTCGCAGCCAGCTCTTCTCGTTACAAGCTCTCTGCTGGCGGAGGCTCTTCCTTCTGTTGGCATCTAACTCAAGAAGCGCTGGATGAGCACACCCTGACGCAGAGTATCAGGGAGGGCTGGAGATTCAGAGCTGAGACCAAAGTAATCCAACTATGCATAATTCAGCAGCCCTCCCACTTGCATAATTTATCCATCCTTATTCCTACCATCTCCCAGCATTGATATCAAAGGAGATGTGCCTTTCGCTTGCTCTGAGGATGGGTTTGCTGTTAGCTCTATCTCACAGTGCTCATATTAACGAGGCAGAGCTTGGCACGGGTAAAACCTGGGCAGGTGATGCTCCTTAAAAAGAAATATCTAATATATTTTAGAGAGGTAAGTCTTCCACTGGGAACCTCAAACACAATGTTCTCCTAAATCAATCCTGTCTGGTTTTTAGCTCCTTTTCTACAGGTTTGGCTGTTTTGTAGACAGAGGTGACTTCTCAACTGCACTGAGAGTTGGTTGCTCCAATGTAGGACCCCAAATGCTGCCATTATTTGAATCATACACCTTGTCTTGCTACATTATCACTAGGATTTAAGCACAGGCATCCACTAATACAAGATGTGGCTTTTTTCCTTTATCTCGTTGATGAATACTAATCTTGTGCCTGGTCTTCACTGTTGTCCAGCCACCGCCATCTGGGCGGCAGTCCCCAACTAAGAACACAGTGAATGGAAGTCCTTCCAAATGCCCACGTTTTGTCAAAATCAAGAACTGGGAGACAGGCTCTGTGCTACACGACACTCTGCACCTCAAGACGGCAATGGTGAGTAGAGTTGATAGGACCGGCCAAAAGTTGTCCGAGCATAATTGAGTGGATCACATTGTTTCCAAGATGGCTTTACCTGGAAATGCACAACTGGATGAATTCAGGCCAGTCTTCTTATCTCTGGTTGAGTCTGAATTTCAAACCTCTGGTGCAATAAGCTGGGTGACAGGGGAGCTCATGTGGGACAAATCAGGAAAAGCATACTTTATGCTAAGCTGGGGTGAGAGTCTAGTGAACTCCAGTTGTCCGTATCGGGTGGGACAAGAGATGACTGGGCATGGTTGAGCTGTCTTCCACAACAGTACCTATAGGAGTGAAAACAAATAAGTCGGAAATGTCCCTACTTGTCAAAGATGCCGCCAACCTCTGCGTAGCTAATTGTTGACTTCCCCCAGCCCATGTAATCAAAAGTGCTGCATTAACTCAAGAGACTCTTGTCTCCTTCTGTCTCATCAGGCCACCGCGTGCACCGAGCAGATCTGCATGGGCTCCGTCATGACCCCTAGCCAGCACGTCCGCAAGTCGGAAGACACCAGGACAAAAGAGGAGGTGCTCCTGTTGGCTAAGGACTTCATTGACCAGTACTACTCCTCCATAAAGAGGTAGGTATTGGCTGGAGAATGTCGCAGGTCCTGGCTGCTGCTTGTGCTGAGATGTCACATACGATCTGATCTTCCACACTTGTGAGTGAGAGCAGGGTGAGACTGTGGTGCTTGCTCCGTGTTCAGCGGCTTCTCCAGGGGAGTGTCGTTCCTAACATTTGTTGTGTGCCTCTGCGCAAATTACTGACCTCTCCCATTTACACTCGGGTCGCCTGTTACCTGAAAGCACACACATATATGTGCACACATGTGCTTAAGAGAGAAAGGGCTCGTGCCCGGGTGGAGAGCAGCAGGATTCCCTGCCCTCCACCTGGCTTGGTGACTGCCATCTCCTCCGTTCCCCACGCGTGCAGATCTGGCTCCAAGGCCCACATGGAAAGGCTGGAGGAAGTGACCAAGGAGATTGAAGCCACTGACACCTACCAGCTGCGGGACACAGAGCTCATCTACGGAGCCAAGCACGCCTGGAGAAACGCAGCCCGCTGCGTGGGCAGGATTCAGTGGTCCAAGCTGCAGGTGAGCACCAGCACAGCTGGAGACCGCGGGCAGGATGCACTGGAGTTTTGGAGAGGCAAAACTTGCTCTTCAAACACCCGGGGATACACAGCACAAGTGCAGTTTGTGTTCAGCACACAGCAGATACGTTCTCCTTGACAGCTTTGGGGATGCACAGGCTGGGAAGTCAGCAGGAGCTGGAAAAGCATCTGTGGGGTAGGTGTAGCTGAGGTGTCTGTGTCTGAAATGGGGCCATCTGGAAGCTGACGCTTTAGAGAAGTTTTTCCAACACCAGATACTGCTCCAATATCTTACATGCTGCTTCTAAAACTATTGCTCTGCCTGGAGAGAGGCAGCAGGACGCACTCATCCTTGGTAGAGAGATGCTATGGCAGGAGAAGACTTGGCTCAGTGCCCTTTTGACTAGCTGGAAGTGTAAGGTAGGATCTGGATCAGTCATCTCTAGTGGAATCCCTTGGTACGGAGATGACGTCTCCCTCTGTAATCTGGAGCACAGCTCGAGTGCTGCTGAGCAACTCTTGCTGGCTGCTTCACACAGGGCACAGGCACTGCCTGGGGCCAGGAGGATGAGCCTACTTTGGTCCCAGCTCAGCCTTCAGCTCTTCTCTTCTGCTATTTCTTTTGGCATATCTGAACCTTGGGAAGAGCTATTCCTGCAAGAATTTGTCTTCAAGCCTCCTGTTGACTCTGTTTCCTGTTTCCCCACTCTTTTGTAGATGCCTCATCCCTGGAAACATTAAAGGCTAGGTTGGATGGGGCTCTGAGCAACCTGATCCAGCTGAAGATGTCCCTGCTGATTGCAGAAAGGTTGGACTAGATGGGCTTTAAAGGTCCCTTCTGACCCACACCTTGCTATGATTCTGTGAGTCCCCATCCTTTCAGTGGATCTCAGGCCTGACTGATACCTGTCCTATTTCAGCTTTGCCTTGATCTACAGGAGAGAAAGAGCAGAAACCAAAACTGTTAGTGGATAAGCCAGGAACAGCGGCAGGTTGAGAGCACTGGACTGAGGAGGTTTTTGCCTGAGCAGCAGATGACTCACCTCTCTGAAACAGAAGGAGCAGCTGGATTAGACATCCACGTGTTGTAAGGGCAGGGAACAGATAATTATGGAGCTTTAGATACCTAACAAATCCCGGTGACCTCTGGGGCTTTCCCTGTGCTGCGTTTCTTCTGCTTGGCTCTGCCCTCGGAATTGGAGCATCCTGTAGCATCACCACGATTGCTTCCACTGTTTCAGGTCTTTGATGCCCGTGACTGCACCACAGCCCATGGGATGTTCAATTATATCTGCAACCACATCAAATACGCCACCAACAAAGGGAACCTCAGGTAAGCCACCAGGGAGTGACCAGGGTTTATATCCGAAGGTTTCTGGATGTGTATCGGCTTAGCTCTGCTGCTGCACAACAGGATGCTTGTAGCCAGCACCTGCCCTGGGGAGCGTTAGAGGGACCTGACACTGGAGGAAGGTGTCCTGCTGGTCCAAGTATATCTCTTTTGCAATATCTCTCTGTAGGTCCTCAAAGGGCAGGTTTTCCAATTATTTCTCCTTTCCTATATTCTGCACCAAATGCAGAGCATGGACTGTTCTCCAGATGTATCTGAAACCCCACATTAGCAGCCAGTTTCCAGCTTGGGCCGGAAACACCCCAAATTCCACAGCTGGAGTGCACCTGGCCATGACCTCTTTTGGAGAAGGAAATATAATAAACATTTGGGGCTTGTCCGGGGCACAAGCAGAGGTGGTGCCCAGGGTGGTGGCAGAGAGGGGCAGCGCCTTTGCCCTTCCTCTGATGACTGTGTCCCGTGACCTTACAACATCCTCGGCATTCACCAGCGCTGCCTCTTCCTTCCAGATCTGCCATTACCATCTTCCCGCAGCGGACGGACAGCAAACACGACTTCCGCATCTGGAACGCCCAGCTCATCCGCTACGCTGGCTACAAGCAGCCCGACGGCACTATCCTGGGAGACCCCGCAAACGTGGAGCTGACGGAGGTACTGGCTGAATCCATCCTTCCTGGGCACCACAGGCACGGGGCTGGTGGGGGCATGCAGAAGCTCTGACCACCCCAGGAGTGAGGAGGCTGCTGGGTTGGGTAGGGTTTGTCACTGCAGTGCCACAAAGTGAAGTTGGATTTGTCTCACTTTGGGATATTTTCCCAAGAATCAAAGCTGTTTCCTCGCATGCAGGAGTTGGCCATAGCTGCACCAAAAGACTCTTACCTCCTTTTGCTGGGAAGGGGTCACTTAGTGGTGCTGAGGGACCTGTAGCAGGAGGACATGTGTGCTCAGGGCTGACCTGGGTCAGTGGGAATCAAAAATTCCTACCTGGGGTAGGACCTGGAGTTCTCGGCTCCTTCTCAGCCCAAATCCCTCTTACATGGCCATGAGTTGGCTGGGAGAGGCAACCCCGTGTCGTAGCTCCCTTGGATGGAGGTTATCACTTGACCATAAGGGCTGAGCAGAGATGCTGTTAGGAGACGCTGCTCAGTGCCATGCAGCTCCCTGCCCACGATGCTTGAAGAGCAAACGATCTGCTGGGACTTCTAAACCCCACCTTTGCTTCACCTGTAGATCTGCATTCAGCAAGGGTGGAAGGCACCGCACGGGCGCTTCGATATCCTGCCTCTGCTCCTCCAAGCCAACGGCAACGATCCAGAGTTATTCGAAATCCCCCCAGAGCTTGTGCTGGAAGTGCCCATCCGTCATCCCAAGTAAGTCAGAGGAAGCCCCAAAACTCCTCGAGGGTATCAGCAGAACTCAGCAACTCTAAGCCACCTCGTGTGCTTGGCCTTTCCTTGCCATGGCTTGTGCCCTTTACTCAAGACCCTCTTCCAGATCTTCCCTCCACTCTGATGTAAAGCTGGCAGAGCCTGGAAGTGGGAAGCAAGTTGTGTCCTCGTCTCAGGGCTGGTTCCCCTTTCCTTGAAGTCTCCTAAGACTGATGCCACTCTGCAATGCTCCTGATGTATCGCTTTCTCCCCATAAACAGCCCCTAAGGGAGATATTGGCTTCGGGAACTGTTCTGCCCACATGTCCTTCAGCCTGGTGGCTGGTAGCACAGTAACCTCTGCCCTTCCCCTGCCTGTATTGGGCAGGGAAGGTCCAACTGATTGCCTAACCCTGTCTTATCCCTGCAGGTTTGAATGGTTTAAGGACCTGGGCCTGAAGTGGTATGGTTTGCCAGCAGTTTCCAACATGCTCCTCGAGATCGGTGGCTTGGAGTTTTCCGCCTGCCCCTTCAGCGGCTGGTACATGGGTACAGAGATCGGGGTCCGCGACTATTGTGACAACTCTCGCTACAACATACTGGAGGTAATTCCCCCCACCTCGAGGAGGCTAGGCGCTCCCGGGGTGCAATGGGGGTGTGGGAAGTCACTGGGCAGCAGGCAGGACACCGGGAGAGTGTTGCCTTGAGTGGGAGAGTGCAGGAGCTCCAAATCTCCCTTAAATAGGGCAGTTACGTTCTCTTGGAGCCACACAGCCAAGGGTGTGATGAGCTGGCAGGTTTTTGTGTCCTATGAGGCCAGCTGGTATCAAACACGGCGAGTGTGATGCCTGTTGAGTTCCCCATGGACTTCTCAAAGCATCTCATGGATCAGCAGGCACCTGGTCATGTGTTTAATTGAGGTCAAATGCGAAAATGTGGTGGGGCTGAGAGGATGCTGAGGCACTTGGAAATCCGCAGGGACATGTCTACTTATGGGGACACTCCAGCTGGCCCCTCTGGAGCACTCTGCCGTGGCTTGGGACTTTCCAAGCTGGGGACAGGCTGAGTTAGAGACAAAGCCAAGCCACGGGGAGGTGCTGGTGCAGGGGCTCTGCACCAGTCAAGGGTGAGTCCTTCGCCCTTCCAAGGGACTCGCTGTTACTTGGAGGGGCTGCATCCCTCCCTGATCACTTGAAAACCAGAGGGTGAGAGCAAGCGCGTGTGTGTGTGTGTGGACATGCCGTTATGTGATAGTGTCTGGGGAAAGGACTCCAGGTAGGAGAAACGGGCTGAGAAAGAGCAGAGTTTGGGAGCAGCAGGGGTTCTGGCATGGGGAGGGGTGTGGGGGTCTGTTCCTCCCAGCACAGGGATCACCACCCTCCGCTGCTGTCCCACCAACCCACCCATTTCCTCTCCTCCCAAAAATAGCAACTGCTCTTGGTGGCCCTTTTCAGCAGCATTTAGTCACCTTCCTGTGCCTGGGGGAGGAAGGGAGGCCAGACTGGCCTTGTTGCTGTCATGGAGAGGAAAAGGCTGGACCATATCTTCTCAGAGGGAGGCGAAACATCAGCCCTCCATTGCAAGTGTGCTGCCCTGTGGGTGCCTTGTGTGAGCCTCGGGTCCCTCCTCTGGGTTCCTCTCCCCACACAGAGGTCTTCAGTCTTTGGATCTTGGCCATTAAAAGTGTTCACCTTCTCCCACGTTGTTACAGCAAGTGGCCAAGAAAATGAATCTGGATATGAGGAAAACCTCCTCGCTGTGGAAGGACCAGGCCCTGGTGGAGATCAACATTGCTGTGCTGTACAGCTTCCAGGTACCTGAGCAACAGGACTCCCTTGTGTTTGGGTCAGGCTTGAGGGACGCAAGTGTTGGATGGGACAAGGACGGAGATATCCGCCCAAGGACAATGGCAGCAGCTGATACGCTCAGCTGAAACTGTGCTGTGCCTTCCTAGTTTTGGGCTGTTCCAGGAGCCTGCAGTGAAATTTAATAATTTCTGTGCCCTGGATGTTGCAAAGACATTGCTACCAGTGCCTGAGCTCTGCCCGTCCAGCGGGATTGCCCCGAGGGGGTAAGATCCAGATCTTCTGTCCCGTCCACGAGGCAAGAATTGGCCCAGGTTCTCCTCCCACTTGCACGTAAACATTGAGTAGCAAAATCAGTCCTCGGCAACCCAACTTCCAAGTGTGGAATTCCTTCCCAGAGCTGCATCAGGACTTCTCCTTGAGTTGCGCAACCCATGAAAGAGTTCTCCAAGGTGCTGAGCAGGGAATGCTCCATCCCGTTCATGCCATCTTAGTCTTTGCTTGTCCTATGAAAAATAACAGGAGGAACAGGCACCTCGTAGTGCATCTACTCAGGAAGGACAAGGGCAGCTTCTCAGCCCTGGAGAATGGCATTGGTTGGTGACTGTGCTCCTTGGGAAGACCAAGGTCAGCCGCCACCTCCTGTCGTCTCTAAAGGTGTGATCCTGTAAGACCATGGGAGTGAGGCTTATTTGAGTCGAATAGCTGTAAAAACGTAAAATTTTGGCTTTCACCTTCTAGGGAGTATTAACCCACACTTGTTGACTCTGCTTTCTTCTCCCTCCAACAGAGCGACAAGGTGACCATTGTGGATCACCACTCAGCCACTGAGTCCTTCATTAAGCACATGGAGAACGAGTACCGGTGCCGGGGAGGCTGTCCTGCTGACTGGGTGTGGATTGTCCCACCAATGTCTGGCAGCATCACCCCAGTTTTCCATCAGGAAATGCTCAACTACCGTCTCACACCCTCCTTTGAGTACCAGGTACTGTCTGCACCTTACCTTCCACCAGTGCTGTGTGCCCAAAGGTATAGCCAAGAGCATGGTGGGAGCTGAGCTCAGAAGACGCGGGAAGGAGAGGGACACCATCTAATCCCTTCAAAAAGCTGTCCCTCAAGGCAGTGAATTCCATGAACAAGTATAATTCATTATTCCCCCTAATGTAGGATAATAACCCCCTGGATGTTCCACCTTTTCCCAGGGCAATGACTCCACGGGACATGCTGAGGGCCCAACTTTTACCCTTGGAAGAAGAACTAAGCAGAGCCCCTCCTTTTGGAAGTGCCTAATTTTGCACTTCGATAGCTAGGTGAGGAAATGGGCTGGTAGTCATGGTAGCCCTCCTCCCTCCAGCCTGCAGGTTTGAGTGGATGGCTCCTGCCAGCTTGGGGATCCAACAATTCGATGTGGGGGGGCTCCTCCCCAGCAGGCCAAGCAGCGGGTTGAAATGCCGGTGCTGGAGTGTTTAACACTTCAGACCATGGGAAAAAGGGCCCTAAGCAAACACGTCCTCATTAGCCAACCGTCCCTGCTCCGGTGGTTTTCACACAATGTGACCTTTAGTCAAGAGCCCTTAAGGAACAATCACAAGCCAGGAGCAGTCTGTTCGTTTCTATAACCAATCCACCAGGAACCCCGATGGTTCCTGGCCCTGATTACAGACAGCCGCCTGCGAGGGCACTGAATTAGCTTCTGTGCGCTAATTCCTTGCTTCAGCTGCCTCCCCTTCCCAAAGGGCTTCTTAGAGGGAAAAAAAACCCCCGTGTGCTGGGGAGGAGAAAGGATGTGTTTCCACCACCCCTCCCCTCCTGGCATTGCCTGCCTTCTTTTCGCTCGTGGTCTATTAACACCCATCTCAGAGGTGAGAAGGCATTTGGCCAGGGGCTTGTTACAAGCCAGCAGGGTTTTATTATACTGCATTTTTTCTCTGCATACTCCATTGCCCAACCGCCCCAAGAAACCCACAGGCCTCCAAGGATCAGGGACCTATACAAGAGATCAAGAGCTGGGAAGAGGTCAGCTGGTCCTTCCCCATGGTGACTAGAGGAATTCAATGCTCAGAGCTGTGGATGCAGCATTTTTAGAAGCTCTGAGCACTTCCCACCCACCACCGCTGCTCTTCTCTCTCCTAGCCGGACCCCTGGAACACCCACGTCTGGAAAGGGGTCAACGGGACGCCTACCAAGAAGAGGGCTATTGGCTTTAAGAAGTTAGCAAAGTAAGTGCCAGTGGGCTCTGAAAAGCCCTGAAATGCTCAGGGCTCGTCCTGATTTTGGGCAGCGCTGTTTGCTGTGTTGTTGGATGACACTACCCTATGAATCATAGAATCATAGAGTNTGGATGCATGCAAACTGGTGGGTTGTGAGCCTGGACCTCCAGCCTCTGAAGGCTTTAACTGCCAAAAGCGACATTTGGAGAAACAGGCAGACCTTTGAACACCCTGCTAGACCACCAAAAGGTGGGTGACCAGGGGAGCACTGGATGTCTCTTCTCCCAAACTGGCTCATTCAGTGCTCAGACATGGCTTTCTCACCTCTTGGGGTTATATTGCCTGTTTCTCCTTTCACAGCCTCCTGGGGCAGAGACATCACCCGTCACTGTTCAAGGCCGTGCTGGCACAAGCGAGATGAAACTCGGGTCCATATTTCATTTTTTCTCAGCGACTCTTAGCTACTTGAGGAGCACGTGTCTCCAGTGCGTGTCTAATTCTCCAAACACCCACTTTGCAAGGAAGGGGGAGATAGGAATGAGGAATCTCCCTACAGGTAGCAGATGGATCAGGGCTGAGCTGAGATTTGCACTTCATGGCCAGTTGACCCCTAGCAATGGGCCACATGAGCCCTTCTCCCCTGCCAAAGCTCCTAGTCAGCAGGGGTGTAGGAATGAAGGGTAATTTGGACCCTTTGGCTGCTCCTGGACTGAATTCCTCCCCCGTGGGCCATTGGCAGAGAGGTTTTTTGTAGGAGCTGCTGGCTCCACGGCAGCAGAGCACTGGACCAAGACTGGGGAGGGCTGGGTCTGCCCTGGTATCGGTGGCCAGGCTGCCAGGTGGCCTTGTGCCGTTCACAGCATCTCCCCACGCTTCAGTTTCCCTGAATCCCTACTATCAGTTTGTTCCCACTCTTCAGCTGTCACCTCCTGCAAGCCATTTTCCTCGGCGCATCCATAAACACGCTCGGCAGCTGATGAATGTGCTCCTTGGGCAGACACGGGTGCCTGGGTCCGGGCTGCAGCCTGGGGCTGGAGGAGGGCGCAGAAGATTAATGGAGCCATTGAGTTAGAAGAAACAATGCTTTTATTCGTGTGTGTGCGATTGATAAATGATTTTATAAAAATGCGAGCATGGCAGGTAACTTTAAAAAAAAAAAATAATAATAATCTCCATTGTTCCTGATGTAGAGGGGAGGAATTATTTCTGTAATTCACCATTAATCCTGCCTGGATCCGAGCTAATCAGCTGAAAAAGCGGTGGACCGAGCCCAGCAGTCCTGTGCTGGGACTTGGCACCGGTCGCAGCATGATCTTGATGCCTGTTCAGACAGGCTGTGCTGGTTCTGGCCACATCGGAGCCTTCAAACCTGCCGTCCCTGCCCATCCTGCCCCTTCCCTCCCCCCGGGCCAGTGCAAGCCCTGGGGCCAGGGGTCCCAAGGGATTTTGGAAAGTATAGGGACAACATTAATATGCAGAACTACGCTGAGGAGTGGTTGTATCGCAGCAAATATAAATGCTCCTGGGGCTGACTTCAACACGGAGGGGAGCTGCCCGGAGGAGGCAGGGCACATCACCCTGGTGGGGTTTCTACCCCTTCTTTCCTACCTTTTTTTTTTTTCCCAAGGGATTTTCCAAACCTAGAGCATTTCTTCCCTCCTTGGTAGGAAGGGCAGGGGGAAGCTGGGCTTCTCTTGGGGCTTCTCTTCTCCTGCCAGTGTAACCAGTCCAGCTGCGATCTCCATTCCCCGTAGGGACGGCGGGAGTCCTGCTGAACTTGATCCCCCAGGGCAGGGGCTGATCACCCTGCCGAAGTGAATCCAGCAGCCCTTATGCTTGTCACAGAGATGCTTTGTGCTCCCTCAGCCTCCCGAAAACTGCCCCTTCCCTATTGCAACACACCGGGCTAAATCCAGACCTGCCTTTCTGGTGGCCCCATTTAAAGGCTTGATGGTCCATTTAGAAAAGGTGAAGATATTCCCCACTTAGGAAAGATAATGTCGTTGTCCAAATTCTGTGATTATGAATGGCCTTAAAATAATATTATTAAAATAATAAATTGGTCACACCGGGCTCGGTGCCCTAGTGTGCAACCCTAAGCTGACTGATGCCAGCCTCCCTTGTCCCCCATGGCTGTGCTCCCGCTGGTGCCAGCCCATCCAGCAGCATTAGCGTAGATAAGAAGCTGGTGTTTCTAGTGCTGCATCACCTTGGCCAGGGTTCAAGAGGCTGGTGACCTCTCAGGGCCCCTCTGCCCTCCTGCCAGAGCTGAGCCAGTGGGGAAAACTGGAGGAAAGGCGTCCAGTCACGACTGCAGCCACAGGAGGCAGCCGGCTAGACACAGCCCTGCGAACACTCAAATAGATGTGCAACCTCTCAGCCTCAGGAGGGCTGCTCCTCGCAGTAAAGCTCATAGCGTCGACAGAGTGCAAATCAAAGGGACTACAGCCAGCCTCGGCTGACCTTCTCAGTGTCTCGGGGCTTTGTGTGTGACATGTGGAGCCTGGGCGCTTCTGCTCGGCTAGGACATCTCCTGCAGAAAGGCAGCCAGGTGGGACTTAAAGGCACGAAGAGATGGTGAAGCCACTGTTCCTCCTGTAGCTTAGGCTCTGGTTGGTCTCCAGCTTTTTCTTTGAGGTTATCTGGTTGCTGCTTTCAGCAACGACTGCTCCTCATTATTCTTCTTCTCATTAGCATTTTCCTCCTTATACCCATTCCGGTATTTCAGCTCTGTGTTCAAGCTCCCCCATCCAATCTTTCCCTCTGACAAGTCAAGATGAGCATGCTCTTCCATAGTTTCCCTGTTTGGCCTGTAACAGCAAAAAAAGTGATGCTGCAAGATTTTAAGGCAACCTGTTCATTTAATAATGAATAAAATGGTGTGAATACTCCAGGCTAGAGGCACTGACTGGGAAGCAAGCTCTCTTACCGGGATTTATTCTTGCTTCCTAGGGCTGTGAAGTTCTCAGCCAAGCTGATGGGACAGGCCATGGCCAAGAGGGTCAAAGCGACCATCCTGTACGCCACCGAAACAGGGAAGTCGCAGGTCTATGCAAAAACTCTGTGTGAAATCTTCAAGCACGCTTTCGATGCCAAGGTATTGTTCTAGCTCCCAGACCCTGCAAGATTATCTGTGCGACTGGGTGGCCCAAGGAAATACCTGTCTGTCGGAAAATACACGGTTCGATGCAGGTGGAGCCTCTCAGTTGCCAAGGGTCTCCAAAAGAGCCCAGGGTGTGACCTTGTTGGTCTGGATTGAAGCCTGCACATCAGGAGTATTTCCAGCTAATGCTCCCACAGGCATCATGGCATACATTTGCCTTCTGCACCTTAGGGAGTGTCCCCATGGTTTGTCCATGTCCCTTGAGGCTCTTGTTCTCATACTCCCTCTGTGGAGATCATAAAATGGTTTGGGTTAGAAGGGACCTTAATGATCATTTAGTTCCAGTTCCCTCCCTGCCCTGGGCAGGGACACCTCCCCCCAGCCCAGGCTGCTCCAAGCCCCGTCCAACCTGGCCTTGAACCCCTCCAGGGATGGGGCGGCCACAGCTTCTCTGGGCAACCTGGGCCAGGGGCTCACCATTTTAACAGGAAAGAATTCCTTCCTGAAATTTCATCTAAATCTCCCCTCTTTTGGTTTAAAACCCTTCCCCCTCGTCCTATCGCTCCACTCCCTGAACAAGAGTCTCCCTCCATCTTTCCTGGAGCCTCTTGAGGGACTGGAAGGCTGTCTTGCTGGAGCCTTCTCTTCCCCAGGCTGAGATCCCTGCCAGTGCACCGGCACGGAGTCAGCAAGAAGATACTGCTCCCATCTGGATGGACTGTGGTCTATCCCAGGTAGAGCTCCCCAGCGGGGGCCTCTTGCTAACATCTCTGTCGCTCCCAGGTGATGTCCATGGACGAGTACGACATCGTGCACCTGGAGCATGAAACCATGGTCCTGGTGGTCACAAGCACATTTGGCAATGGAGACCCACCGGAGAACGGAGAGGTAGGACAGAGCATGGGGACGGGTGACTAGGGCAGGGGCATGGGCAGGAGAGAGGTGGGAACATGGAAGAGTGTCCTCTTTTTGCTCAGCCAGAGCCAGAATAGCCCAAAACAGGTCCCAGTGCTGTGTGATACCTGATGCTGTGCCTGCCTGCCTCCAGCCTGCTCTGAAATAGGAGTATCTACTTATTCCCTGCTGTGAGACAACTAACTAACCTGTTGCTAAATTCCTCCCGCACAATTGATGTCAGTGTCACACAAAAGGCGCCAGCGCCTTGTTTGGGGAGCTACAACCCCGTCCAGCCCAGTACAACACCATTGCAGGCTGCTGGGAACAGTGGGCAGAGAGCAGACCTGCCGTCCAGGCTTTGGTCACGACATCTTTTCCTTCTGAGACCAGCAAAACTGAGGGCCCTTTTTTTTGTTTCTTCTCTGTAGAAATTTGGCTGTGCGTTAATGGAGATGAAGAATCCCAACTCCAACCTGGAGGAGAGGAAGTAAGAGCACCCCAAAACCCTCCCTTCCCATTCACAACCCTGGCAAGCAGGTAGTCCCATAGCCAGGACAGCCTCCTCCTCTGCTTTCCTCCTCTCAGAAGAGAGCACAAAATCCTCACGCAGGTTTCAACTTCACAAAGGTCCGAGGGATGGGACCTGCCTGGAGAACCAGGGGACGGAGAGGGCAGAGGTCCCAGGCAGGACAAAAGCACGGAGTCAGGCATGGCTGTGGACTCCAGCTTGTAATTCCCTGGGCTGGCATTTTAAAGCTTCTCTCCTCATCTGTAAGAGGCAGGCACCTATGGAAAAAAAAAAACCAACAACAACAACAAATAAAAGCAGGAATTCCCCCCCAAATCATCAAATCTGAGAGCTGAGGCTGTCCAGGAGACACCAGAATAGTAAGGCTTGGAGGTAGAAGGGAGTTCCCAGCTATGTGAATGTAGGTGGGGGAAGGGATAAGAACAAATATAACTTCTTGCATCACATGAAAATATTTCTAGGGAAAATAAGAGCTGTTATAAATTCTGGCTGTGATGTTTGTAACAGTGAGTCTGGAACTGGTACCTTGGAGACAGGGTCTGAATTTTTAGAAAATCCCCCATCGGTGGAAGATGAGCCTCCAGCACCTCGTTACACGTCCCAGAGGCTGGGAAGTGAGGGCAGCCGGGAAAGTGTTAATCGTTTGGGGCCTCCTCTTATTTTAGCTTTTAAGTACAATATATTTTGCTTAACTGGGACACTGCTCTGCTCTGGAGTCTCTCCTGAGTGAACACAGCGATGCTCACAACTGGCAAAAGGCTGCTCCTTAATTAAGGCATAATTAGCACTGGCCGGTGGTGTGGTGCCATTCAACCCTCCTGATTTTCTGCTTGAGCGGTGCCGGTGGGGCTGCAGGGTGGTGGGGAACACCGCCGGGCAGGGCTGGCACCCATTTTGTGCCCATTTTGTACCCATTTTATGCCTCTCCGCTGCTGGCGACGCGGCAGCCCTGACGTGGTCTCCTTGCTGTGCAGCCAAGTCATCTGATGGATCCCCCCAGCGTTCACGAGCCGAAAACCCGTTAGGTTTCTAGTGGCCTCACACCTTAATGGGGACAGGTGACAAAACCTGGAGGTGTCTAGATGGAGGAGGGGCATTCTCACATCGTTCCCACTCCAAGGACCTTCACTTTTGGGGACTTGGTTGGTGCAACGGTTGGGTTGGGTTGGGTTGGGTTGGGTTGGAAGGGACCTGTCAAGGTCACCTAGTCCAGCTCCCCTGCAGGAANTGGGTTTGGTTGGGTTGAGTTGGGTTGGGTTGGGTTGGGTGCCACCCGTGGCAAGCCAGGCAGATTTGAGGAGGACAATAGCACGTGAGCCGGGTGCTGGCTGTCCTGGTCACCTAGAAATGTAATTTGAGGGGCTGGTAGGAGTTTCTAAGAGCCAGGACAGCCTGTGGCTTTGTTACCTGACAGCAAAAGTGGTCAGAGTGCTGGAAACAGTGACCTGCGAGGACAGATCAAAAGGGTGAGAGCTGTTTTATCTGGAGAAGAGGAGAGAGAAATGCAGTGCGGTAGCAGACGTCACATAGAGAAAAGGTGACTGCAGAGGTGGAGGGAAGATAATTGCTCCCCGTGGCCCCCCCCAGGACAGGCCAAGAGGTCATGGCTTTGGATGATAGGAAGAGATGTTGACGTTAAGCATGAAAAAATGCTTTTGCAGTGAGAAAAGATGGCCCTGGAGGAGACCGTCTGGGGAAGAAAGGCAGCGTCAGCCTGGCGTCTGTAGGAAAGGGCTGGATAGAGCAGCTCCTGCCCGTGCACCCCACGGACTCCCAGCTCTGTGTCTGCCAGGGGATGGTGAGGGTGGCCGAGACCCTGCAGGATGGGGATCGGTGGCCTCGAGGAGCCTGCCAGGCGCTGCGGCCACAGCTCTCTGACCACAGCCCGGGGGTTTTGCTGTGGTTGTAAATATCATAGAATCAAAGAATCACAGAATGGTTTGGGTTAGAAGGGACTTTAATGATCATTTAGTTCCAGTCCCCCCCCTGCCCTGGGCAGGGACACCTCCCACCAGCCCAGGCTGCTCCAAGCCCCGTCCAACCTGGCCTTGAACCCCTCCAGGGATGGGGCAGCCACAGCTTCTCTGGGCAACCTGGGCCAGGGGCTCACCCCCCTCACAGCAAAGAATTCCTTCCTCACATCTCAGCTAAATCTCCCCTCTTCCAGTTGAAAACCCTTCCCCCTCATCCCATGGCTCCCCTCCCTGCTCCATAGTCCCTCCCCAGCTTTCCTGGAGCACCTTGAGGGACTGGAGGGGGCTCCAAGGTATCCCTGGAGCCTTCTCTTCTCCAGGCTGACCCTCCCCAGCTCTCCCAGCCTGTCCCCACAGCAGAGGGGCTCCAGTCCCCCCAGCATCTCCGGGGCCTCCTCTGGCCCCGCTCCAACAGGTTCAATTTGGTTCCTTCTGTCTTAGAGCAAGGGTTTTCCGAGGCATTCATAAGCCATTCCTATTTAAGGTGTTTAAATGCAGCCCATCCTTCAACAGTCATCCCCTGCCACAAAGACCTACATGTTTTGGGAAGAACTGCTGGTGCCCCAAACTTGGTCCCAGCACCCAAGCAGGGAATTTGGGCTTCATGTCCATCTAAACCGGTGGCCTGTGCTGCCCTACCTTCGCCATGTAACCTGGGGTGAGGACATGGACCAGGGGCAGCGGAGGAAGAAGTGGGTCCGTCCAGCTGGAGCGAAGCAGAAGAGCATGAGAGGTCTGGACAGAAAGGAGGAGGCTCTGGAGCAGAGGTGGAGCACGGGGATCTCTGACCCTGGCAGATATTTTGCTGAGGGGTTGTCTCCTCTGCGTGGCGTGTGGGTGCAGGAGGTCTGCTGTGACTCATCCACACACTACTGCTTCGTTGCTCTGGCGGTATATTTAGAAACTCTTGTGTAGAGCAATTTTTGAAGATGGTTCAATTCAGAAATACTTCTGCTGTTGTCAGATTTTTTTTTTTTTCTCCGCTCCCCTTCCCCCTCTTCATCCTCTCTGCTCCGACTCCTTCTTTGGTTAGTTGGTTTTTTTTTTTTAACTTCCTATGAATGAAAAAAACCTTTAGAATATGTGTTCAGACGTATAAGCGACCTTGTGTGCAACCAGGGAAGGGCAGGTAAAGATAAAGGTCCTGCCAGCTCTGCACTGGGGACAGTGTGGTGGCCAACACCTGGGTCAACCCATGTTCCCACTCCAAGGACATTCATTTTTGGGGGGCTGGATTGGTGCAAAGGTTGGGTTGGGTGCCTGGGAGGTGGCTGAAGGACCTCATGGAGCAAACCAGGTCCAGCTGGGGGGATGCGGTATATGGGCTGCTATGGCTCACCCCCAGGAGGGAGCACATTTCTCTGATCACAGGACCTGCTCGTGAAATATTGAGCCCTGCTCTGGTTTGGCCTCCTCCGCAGTCTGGTCCCCTCTGAGCACGCAGCCCGGGGGGAACCACCGGTGTGTTTGTCACCACTGTTAATCCTTGATGCTGTGGCTGTTCACAGGAGCTACAAGGTCCGTTTCAACAGCGTCTCCTCTTACTCGGACGCACGGAAGTCCTCAAGTGATGGCCCCGACTCGAGGGACAACTTTGAAAGCACGGGGCCCTTGGCCAACGTCAGGTAAATGGGGTGGGGAGGGGGGCAGCCGTTTCTTGCTGCAGAAGGGACAGAGCAGGATCTGCACAGAGCCCCTTTCTCCTGCCGCCGCTCTTACCTAAAACACGGTGGATATTTGCAACACGCAGATCCCTCCACGCTCCTTCGTGCTGATGTTGGCCGTGATGGTGGAGGGAGGGAGATGTTGGTGTCCCTTCCAGCTCGGTAGCCACAGCTGTGCCACCTCTCCACAGGTTCTCCGTGTTTGGCCTGGGGTCGCGTGCTTACCCCCATTTCTGCGCCTTTGCCCGGGCGGTGGACACCCTCCTGGAGGAGCTGGGCGGAGAGAGGATCCTCCGCATGGGAGAAGGAGATGAGCTCTGTGGCCAGGAGGAGTCCTTCAGGACCTGGGCCAAGAAGGTCTTCAAGGTAACCCGCTTCCCTTGTGCTCCAGGGAGGAGCAGGAGGGAGAAGGACGCAGGGAAAGAGCAAAGATCCCGGTTGGAGTTGGATCAAAACCCAGCCTCTCCTTCCCTACACTGGGACACCCGTCCATCACCCTGGCCCACAATAAAGAGGTTCTCCATATTTTGGTGGAACCCAGCCCCTCCTTCCTTACACCAGGATGCTTGTCCCTCACCCTGGCCCACAATAAAGAGGTTCTCCATATTTTGGTGGAGCTGGCACTCTGGTTTGTGCTGACTGCCAGAGGGTGAGCATTACATTGAATCCCTGCATTATCCCCGACGCCTGGGGGAGGAGGGCACCACGAGAAATGCCCATGGCCACTGGTATAGCCCTACTCCATTGGGGTGTGCATGTCCTCCGTGTGTTGGCTGAGGTGGGGTGGGACAAGGAGGGTCATGGGGCTCAGTCGGAAAGCCTAGGGGCAGCGGGGAGATGCCTGAGAGCCCCGTGCGTGCTGCAGGCAGCGTGCGACGTGTTCTGCGTGGGGGACGACGTCAACATCGAGAAAGCAAACAACTCCCTCATCAGCAACGACCGGAGCTGGAAGAGGAGCAAGTTTCGCCTGACCTACATGGCTGAAGCCCCAGAACTCACACAAGGTACAAAGACAGGATCACCCCAGAGAGCTCTAGGTGTGGGGCAGGTGGAGGTGAAGACATAGTGAGCTCAAGTGGGGGAAAAGGGGATAAACCTCCTTACTTATTCTATGTCAAATTCCCAGCATTTCAGTCTTGCCTTTCCCCTCCATCGTATGCCCAAGAAGCAGTTTGCGATGGTCTCAGGTCCCTCTGGCTGGTCCCTGTCTGTATCTGTAATGGAGATGTTGGGCTATGGTCTGATCTCCCTCCTCCTGACCCCATTTTTTGAAGCAGAGAGCTGGAAACCTGGGAGCTTTCCAAGCTCGCTTTGTCCAAATGCCGCTCTGCCGAGCGTTGCGGTGCAATGGCAGGTCCAGCCCACCGACACCTGGCCCCTCAGCACGGCTCCTGCAGCTGATGATCTGCCGCACTGGCTTTGCTCTTCCCAAATTCAGGCGCTTTGCTATCAGCCAGGTGGTCCTGGCAGCGAGAGGTGCATGCCTGCACGGGAGGGCACGTCCCCGCGCCTCCTGCGGGTGGTTTCCGAGTCCTCCTCAGTCCCTAACAAAAGGGACACGTGTCTGGTTCCCCCCTGGGGTTTCTGACCCACCAAGGCTCGATGAAGATCTGCAGGAGATGGGGGCAGGTGGGTGGTTGAGCCCACAGTCCCCTCGCTGCGTGCAGTCGGTGTCAGCCTGCTCCGATCTGACGGGACGAACCCGCAGCCGTGGCCAACAGCCCTGCAAAAGCCAGAAGCCGCCTGCCTTGGCCATGGTCTGCTGCGTTCCTTCACTGACTCTTCTCCTCCGCAGGACTGTACAGCATCCACAAAAAACGTGTCTATGCAGCCCGGCTTATCACACGCCAGAACCTGCAGAGCCCAAAGTCCAGGTAGGAGATGCCGCTGCCCTGCGGAACCTGCGGGAGCTGAATGCACCCAAGCATCCATGCACACGGTGCTGCAAATATCCTTGGACACCTGATTGTCCCACGGGTAGCACCTTTGTGCAAGTCATCACCAAGGCTGGAAGCCGCGTTAACCCAGCGAAGGGCGTCTCCTGCCTCCTTATAGAGTGAAATCTCTGCCCCTACATAAATTAACCTCCCGCCTGTAGGGCTGAGAAGATGGGTGGCCGCCCTTGTGGAGCAGCAGGGTGCATGCAAAGAAAGGATAAAATTGCTGAAGCAAGAGGGTTAAACTGATTTTCTCCTTTTAAAAAGTCCCTTTTTAAACACTGCAGTGTCCTTTCCAGCTCCCTGCTGTGACTTTGGTGACATGCTCAGCAGGGCTCCAGCGCTTGGACGTGCCACCACGGCCCGGCGCAGCCAGCGGCTCTTGAGGCCAGAGCTCAGTGACTCCCTGAAGGACTCCCCCAAAGCACACCCTGCTTTTTCTCCTTTCCCTGTAGTCGCTTGACAATTTTCCTGCGCCTCCACACCAACGGACACCAGGAGCTTCAGTACCTGCCCGGGGACCACTTGGGAGTGTTTCCAGGGAACCACGAAGACTTGGTCAACGCCCTGATCGACAGGCTTGAGGATGCTCCTCCGGCCAACCAGCTGGTGAAGGTGGAGCTCCTGGAGGAGAGGAACACAGCTCTAGGTAACCAGAGCCACCTCTACATAGACGTGGCCTCTCTCCTTCTCACCTGACTCGTAGCGGTTCTTGTAGCTCCTCGGGGAGGTAGGTGGCCCCCAGAAGAAATCATTTCCCACCTCACTGGTGCATTTTCCTGGACTGGGAGCACCTCCTTCAACCCTTCTCTGCCCAGAGCCATTGCTCAACTGCATTTGGGGTATAGAGCAAGGGTTCAAGGGATAAGCAGGGCCCTGGGGAGAAGGTATTTCCTTGTTCTTCAGAAAAATTAAAGGTGTTTATATTATCATAGAAAGAACAACGTCTAGGACTGGAAAGAAGAGTTAAGGGACCTTGATGGACCATCCCAACACCATACTTCATGGATAAGTCTGATACCCTACCACCACACACAGTGTTACAGGAGATGGAAAACAGTATTAACTCGGAGTGACCGATGCTGGAGGTGGTGGAATATCAAACTCGTATTTGTGCTCATTTTACAGCAGCTCAGCTGTAGCATGAGGATATCTCATTGGCTCTTCTTTCCAGCTCTTCATCATTCACTGTCTCAGAGCGGATAAGGGGGAATGAAAGCAAGGATTTGCCCACCTTGGCTCTCAAGCTCAGCTGATGGTTGTGCTGAATTCCCTCCTGGCAGGTGTCATCAGTAACTGGACAGACGAGAACCGTGTCCCACCATGCACCATCTTCCAGGCTTTTAAGTACTATTTGGACATCACCACCCCTCCCACACCCCTGCTGCTGCAGCAGTTCGCTTTGTTGGCCACCAGTGACAAGGAGAAGAAACGCCTGCAGGTCCTTAGCAAGGTAAAGCCTCAGTCCCCAAGTTCCTTAAGGCGTTAGGGACAACCACAACCCCGGGGCATTTTCATGCCACACTGTGGTTAGGCTGAGTCTCTACTCATGGCAGCAGGGCTCCTCCTGCCTGCCTTCGCTGCCACCCACGCCAGCGTCACCATGGGCCTGGTGGGATATCAGTAAAGGCCCCTGGCTTGGAAGAGGTTGATGCTGCAGCGCTCTTCTCCCTCCCTCCCTCCCTCCCTCCCTCTATCCCTGGCTGCAGGGCTTGCAGGAGTACGAGGAATGGAAGTGGTCCAAGAACCCCACCATCGTGGAGGTGCTGGAGGAGTTCCCCTCAGTGCAGATGCCCTCCACGCTGCTGCTCACGCAGCTCCCCCTCCTCCAACCACGCTACTACTCCATCAGCTCCTCCCCAGAGATGTACCCAGGCGAGGTCCACCTCACCGTGGCAGTGGTCTCCTACCGCACGAGAGGTACCGTGGAGACAGGTTTGGTGGGGGGAGCAGAGGAAAAGCACTGGCACATGAGCAGCGCCACAAGGTCTTTGCCAGAGAGATGTTATTTTGAAGCCTCACTGCCTGCTGCAGTAACTAGATTCCTTCAACCCGTGACACTGCTGTCCCCACATTGAGAGGAACGGCCATCCGTCAAAGGGCAGTGCATTGCAAAGATCTGGCTCAGGTACCAGCAACAGATCGGCCATGGTGGCTCCGAACTCCATGTGGGATCATTTGTTTGCCCACACCAAAGTCCACGTTGCCACCACTAGCCAGATTGCTGTACCTGTGCAAGCACTGGTGTGTCCACGCAGCCCTGGTCACGGTGCCAATGGACACAGCCCCATCATCCCTGCGGTGGGCAGGACCCAGGAGAAGACGCTGGTCATTCATCTGGGGCTGCCTCGGAGGGCTTGTGTCTGGTAGCACCACGTTGCTTCTGCCAAAAAGGACCAAAGAGAAGTTGGGTTTTTCCTAAGAATTCTGGAGACGCAGCTCTCCCAGGGATGGGTCCTGAGTGAACTTGGGTAGCTCCACAGAGGGATCCAAGTGCCAAACTTCTACCAGGTTCATGGAAAATGTATGCAGACCTACTAAACATTCCAGTGAGATGTTCATGTGGGATGTAGCAGGGAGGGCTGCAGAAAGGAAGGCAACTGGAGTATTTGTTGGTATGTCAAGCACAAGGACCTCCTTCTCTCCCTTCCTAGATGGAGAAGGACCAATCCACCACGGAGTCTGCTCCTCTTGGCTCAATCGGATACAGACCGATGAAGTAGTGCCCTGTTTTGTAAGAGGGTAAGTGTTCCGCACAAGGCAAGGGGTGAAAAAGGTGGGGTCACCCCCCCTTGCAGGATGGGCTCTTTGCCCTCGGTTCTTCTTTGCAAAGCACTAAAGGTGCCAAGAAAACAGGGCTGGATTTGTGAGCAAATGGGTCCCTCTCTGGTGCAGTTCTTCTGCACTAAAATGTCACTTTCTGGGATTTCACCTTGTTTTTTTCCCTTTCCCTCTATGGGCAGTGTCTCAGCTTGCTGTGAGGTGAGGGAGGGAACATCCTGCTAGACTGCTAACTGCTAGACACCAGTTAGACCCATCCTTGGGTCTAACTGGTGTCTCGGGTGTGTGCAGTGCGCCCGGGTTCCACCTGCCGCAGGATCCCCAGGTACCCTGCATCCTCATCGGTCCCGGCACCGGCATCGCCCCTTTCCGGAGCTTCTGGCAGCAGCGGCTTTTTGAAATCCAGCAGAAAGGTGGGTTGACCCTTGTTCCTCCTGCTTCCCATCTCCAACAGAGCTCGGGAGCCCTGGGCTGGTGGGAATGGGGGTCCAGTCTCCTGCCCGGGCTGTCCCAGCAAAGCCAAAGGGCTTCTTGACACAGCGGTTTTCCCAAGTGCAGGCGTGGAGGTCAGCCCAAACTCCCAAAACAAACTCCATGAAAATCCTCCTGGAAAACTTTGCAAGTTGTTTATGGCAGTACTGTAGCGCTGGCATTGAGTTTTAAAGGACATTTAATGTAAATTTATGTAAAATATACATTTTTCACTGATCATTTCGACATTTAGGAAGAAGAAAGTTTAACTTCTCCCCAAAACCTGGCAGAAATGCCCCTGCCACGTGACCCCAGGCCGTGCACTGGCTCAGGCAGTGCATTATCTCCTCCTTGCTGGTTTTGCCTCCCTCCCAGTTTGGCCAGGGAAAGCTCCCGTCAGTCTTCTACAGGGTGCTGGGGCTGCTGGCAGATCTGGGGGGAGATGGCTTGCAAAAAGTGGGTAATGGGAGTCCCCAGGCTAACTGCTTTCCTCATCGGGGATATCATGTGTGACTACTCTGACCGCCTTCTATGATGGATGGATGGATGGATGGATGAGGGGAGAGCGGTAGATGTGGTCTACTTTGACTTAAGCAAGGTGTTCGACACGGTCTCCCACAGCATCCTCCTAGGGAAGCTTAGGAAGAGTGGGTTGGATGAATGGACAGTGAGATGGATAGAAAACTGGTGTCAAGACAGAGCCCAGAGGGTGGTGATTAGGGG
>VXBO01014703.1:119049-131825 GCA_013400135.1 Rhinoptilus africanus
GGGGCCAGGCTCTTCTCAGTGGTGCCCAGGGACAGGACAAGGGGGAATGGGCACAAACTGGAACATGGGAAATTCCATCACAACACGAGGAGGAGCTTCTTTCCCTTGAGGGTGGCAGAGCCCTGGCCCAGGCTGCCCAGGGAGGTGGGGGAGTCTCCGTCTCTGGAGACATCCCAAACCCGCCTGGAGGCGTTCCTGTGCCCCCTGCTCTGGGTGACCCTGCTCTGGCCGGGGGTGGGACTGGGGGATCTCCAGAGGGCCCTGCCAACCCTGTGATTCTGTGAGTCTGTGATTCTATCTCCCCTCCAGGTCTGAAGCCTTGTCCTATGGTCCTGGTATTTGGCTGCCGGCAGTCCAGGATCGACCACATTTACAAAGAAGAGACGCTCTTTGCCAAAACCCAAGGTGTCTTCAGAGAGCTGTACACAGCCTACTCCCGCGAACCGGACAAACCAAAGGTGTGTGGCGGGCACAGCTCCGGTCCTGGTGTGCAGCCCTGGGTGGCCATGGCCAGCCGGCACGGTGTGGAGATGCCGGTTCCTTGTCACAGCCATGGTGGTTCATGTCCTGGGAGGCTCTGGTTGTGGAAGTGTGTGCAGGATCGTGCCATTCCCAGTGCAGCCCCATTCCCAGGGCACATCCCCATCCCTGTGCTAGCATGAGTATGTGCTTCACATTGAGGATGCAGCCATCCTCACCAGGTAGGAGCAGGTGAGGAGCAGAAAGGCACAGCCTCCCAAGCAGGCGGGAAAGGCGGGATGTCACTGCAAATATAGAATCACAGGATGGTTTGGGTGAGAAGGGACCTTAAAGCCCCCCCAGTGCTCCCCCCTGCCCTGGGCAGGGACACCTCCCCCCAGCCCAGGCTGCTCCAAGCCCCGTCCAACCTGGCCTTGAACCCCTCCAGGGATGGGGCAGCCACAGCTTCTCTGGGCAACCTGGGACAGGGGCTCACNAGAAATACGTGCAGGACGTGTTGCAGGAGCAGCTGGCCCACACCGTCTTCAAAGCGCTGAAGGAGCAGGGAGGCCACATCTACGTCTGCGGGGATGTCACCATGGCCGGGGACGTCCTCAAGACGGTTCAGCGCATCGTGAGGCAGCAGGGCCAGCTCTCGGTGGAGGAGGCAGGCGCTTTCATCAGCAAGCTGCGGGTGAGTGGCGGCCGCGCCACCAGACGCCGCGCCAGCTCCTGCCTCCGGCACCGCACCTGGTGCCTCCTCCCGCAGGATGGACGGCCAGCAGCCGGGAGATGGGTGCTGGGGGGTCAACGCATCTCCCCCGCCACGCTGCCCGCACCGGGGCAAGGTCGGGAGCGTGATCTTCCACCGCTTTGGGTGCGCGGTGGATGTGACCTCGCTGTGCAGGGCCTCCGCTCCGGGCTCCTGCGATGAGGCTGGTGCTGCGCTGAGCACTGGCACAAGGCTCTTTCGGGAACATCTGGTGGCCCAGATGTTTGTCTTTTTCACCTGGTTAAGTCCCCACTGTCCCTCCATCATCACAGCAAGCTAGCAGCGACCCCCCTCCTCTGGCCAGGGGCTGGGGGATGCCACCCCTGGGCAAACAGATGTTGCTGCAGATGTTGCAGCTGAAGCAGAATTGAGCGCGGTTTGGGGCACAGGCTTGAGGACGGATGCTCAAAGAGCTCTGCTTCTGCCCAGGAGGACAGCTCAGCCCCATTCCTGCGGGACGACCCCTTCTGAACCATCTCCCCACCTGCCTTCCAGGAACCGAGGGTGCCCAGAGCCAGATTTTTAGCTGGTTTCCAAGCGATCGCTCTCATACACGGGTTGTCCTTGGACTATTTGTCCCTCTGACGGCCGGGCAGTCCCTGGGTTGCCAGCACAGAGCAGCCCCACGGTGTGACCTTGGGAAGGTCATTTCTTCTCCCTGCTCCTTCCTGCCCCTCTGTCCCACCGGCTCTTGTGACACAACCCAGAACACTTGCTGTGTATTTGGTACCTACGAAAGCTTTCTGCTGCCGCAGCCACCCCAACTGTTTGTAAATACTCCTTTTTCCCCGCTGTCCCTCTCCCGTCCTCTCTTCCAGGATGACAGCCGGTACCACGAGGATATTTTTGGAGTCACCCTGCGTACGTACGAAGTGACTAACCGCCTTAGGTCCGAGTCTATCGCATTCATTGAGGAGAGCAAAAAAGATACGGATGAGTGAGTTGAGATGTGTATTTTAACCCCTGCAGTTGTCGCCCAAGGGCTTGGGCTGTGGGATAGGGACGGGAGGTTTAACTTCGGCACACGTGTGGTCCTTCTTATAGCAGAGGCGGAGAAAAAGACATTGGATTTTTGCACTGGAAGCAGAGGCTCTGAAATAGCTGTCGCCTCGATAGGACAAATGCCCCCCCAGCCTTCCCGGGTTATCGCACCCACCATACCAAGGTGCTCGGAGCTGACGCTCCCATCCAAACGGTGATGGGAAGCAAAAGCCCTGCCTGCCACCGGCCTCTGCTCCCCCAGCGGATGCCGGGCTGGAAGGTTTGCAGGATCCGTGGCGAGGGGTGGCTTTCCCCAGCTCCAGAGCCGATGGCGGGGGGACCTCCCTGGCTCCAGGGATGCAGGTGGCTGGTACCCAGTGGTGGGAGAGGTCTCCAGGCCGCTGCGTGCCCGGTTAGGAAAAATCTGGAGACTTTTCTTTCCACTGTTGTAAAAACAAACAACCATAAGAAGTAAAAAAACCTTGACATTTGCTATGTTTGTTTCTCCTCCACCATGCCCTGCCATTTGCTCAGCTCTGCCTCGGTGGGATTTTCCCTGCCTGAGCAGGAGGATTATTTAGGATGAAGGATGAGCGGCTGCAGGGATCTTGCTCCTTGTCCTAGCCCTCGGCAGCCGGGGGTGCGACCGCTTCCCTGCACTCCTGGCTGTGCCGTGTAGGGCCTGGCTGACCCACAACGGGTTTCCCAACATCCCTGAGGCTTGGTAGGAGTTTTTCTCCAACACGGGACGTGCTCTGGGCTCTGCACTGTATATACAGAGTGCCTCAGTTTCCCATCCCTAGGTAGGGATAAGGGTTATATAGCTGCCCGCCTCACCCCGCTGCAAAGGGCTCTGTAAATTCCTGCCTACAACACCGTCCCTTGGGAAGTCCTTAGTCCCAGACGCTCCTCACCGCTCCGTCTAAAGCCAGCCTTTCTCCCCTTTCCCTTGCAGGGTTTTCTGCTCCTAACTGGACCCTTCGCCCCAAGGGGATGCCAAACCAGTCCCAGCACCTGCTGCCCCCTCCAGCCGGAGGGCACTGGGTTTTGTATTTCACGGACACGGTGGCTCCTTTTCCGCGGGGAACTGCCCATGAAAAGCACTCTGTCTCTCGTCCTGTTGTTGTGTCCTGATGATGATGATTTTCATTTCCTTTTCTTCCTCTTTCTCTTGCTCTCTCTCTCTTGTCCTGTGGCGGTTTCTTTTCACCCCCTTTCCCTCCCCTGGGTTTCCCCACTGAAGTAGGATGGCTTTATAACCTGCAGTGGCTCTTAACAGAGCTCCACGTTTCTCCTTCTTCTCATGAGGGCATTTTGCAGCTGCATGAAATCACCACCTTTGTGATCATCCGCGTTTTTTGGTGTTTTGGGGGAGAGCAGAGTGGCAGGGGCTGGGCAATAGCTAAGTCTTGTTGCTTGACCAGAGCTGGGGGTTGCTCCCCCCCAGGCTCCCCTTTTCCCCAGCTCGGGGCTTGGCTGAATCCTTGCGTTTTCGTGGCTTTCCTTTGGACTTGTACAGACCCGGGCACATGCCCGAGGCTGGGGGCAGATGGTGTGCGATGCCCTCATGCCTGTGAACTTTGTTCATCCCCCCACAAGCAGCGTGGGTACAAATGTGTCTGTTTTGATCCAAAGGGTGGGATGCCTCTGATTCGTGTGTCTTGATTTCTCCTAAATGGACGCTGCGCTATGCTTGCCTCCTTCTCTGCTCCCTGTTCCCTGTGACCCTCTCCTTTTCTCAATCCCCACTTTGCCGGCATGAAAGTCCTCCCATGGGGGAGCCGAGCACTGAACGCACAGGCTGATGTGTTTTCTAGGGAAAAACTCCTGGCAATGACTGCTGCTTGGCCAGGCTGTCCTCCCAAAGGCTTTTCGGGAAGTATGTGATCTGCAGCCATGATGCTGGTGGGAGAGATTCAGGGACCAGCTGCATCCCAGAGCTTTGCATGCTGTGAACGCGTGAACCCTCTCCCGGCTGAGACTGGAAAGCCACGAGGATGGGAGAGAAGCGGCTCCAACCCTGGCTGCAAGAGGGACCTCCTGGTAAAAAAAGCCCATTTGGAAGGCATTGCTTAAGGCGGCTCCTGGTCCTTGGTGAGGATCTGCTGACCGAGGACTCTTGAAAGCCCAGAAAGAGTCACCTCCACCTCAGCGCGGTCCTATGAGCCATTCTGGGACAGCAGACCCCAGCCACTTCCGCACCTTCGGGAGCAGAAAGTGCCAGCATGGAGCGACCTGCCTGCCAAAAGAAATACATATGTGGCATCTCGGTGGCAAGCCAGTCCCCTCTGTAGGCTCTGCGCCGCCTGCCAGCGGCACGAGCTGTCTCTGCCGGGACGTCTCATGTGAGAAGGGAGGTGAGATGGGCTGCAAAGATGCTGCGTGATTCTGGGCTCTGCCAGGCTCGCACCTCAGCCCTGCTGCAAAAATCCGGCCCCAAAAGCAATCTGTTAACGCGATCACAGAAAGGTAGCAGTCCCTTTAGCAGAGGAAAGCTGTCCGCAAGGTAAAGCCTGCGTGACCTTGTGTGTCCTTCCTCCCCCTCCTCCCTTCCTCGCCCTGAAGAAGGTTTGTCCTCCCTCGCTGCCGGGAGGAGGACAGCGGGGCAGGGCTGCGGCTCTCGCTGGAGGCAGGGGTAGGGGGCTGACGTTTTGCGCTGGGGGATGCTGACCCTTCCCTCCTGCCCCGCTCTGCCGCACTGTGCACTGATGCTCGTGCGGGGCAAAGCACCTGCGCCGGCGACAGCAGGGGGTTTGTCCGGGAGCTGCGACGGTGAGCTTTGCTTTCAGAGGGCTAAGATTGTCTGCCCTAAGCTAAAGGTTGGAACAAAAAGAGCTGCAGGAGGTTTGCTGCTCTCCCAGTCCGTGGTACAAGCCGTGCTGGCTCCCTTGGCCCCAGGCTGTGCCGTTATCCCCAACCTCAGCCGGGACCTCCTGCCCTTTCCTGCAGCTTGGCTGGACACATCTCCGTGTGCTGTGACCATCTTCCGCAGCTTCGACTCCTTGAATGCTTGAAGCAGCTCCAGCCCAAAATGCAGGAGCAAAAGGCCTCCCAGGCAGTGGGAGAACCTGAGATCCAGTTTTGCTGGTCCCAGCAGAGCATCTAGCGTGGCGTACAATGCGAATGAATGCTGCCACGGTGTGGCCAGAGCCGAGCTCCCTGGGCTGGCAGGGCGGCCGCAGCGGGGTTCGGAGCCAGGTGGAAGGCCAGGTCTGTGTCACCGCCTGGGGAATTTTGTGAGCTGGTGGTGAAAGGGGACGGGACAGGAAAAAGAGCAGCCCCTGGTCCACCTCTGTGGGTTGTGCCCTAGTCCCGGGGCAGGGAGTGGGATGGGGGAGCCGAGTCCCTTTGCTGCTGGGACCTGTGAATTTGGGCAGAGGTCCTGTCTGTGGGAGCATACAGCAAGCCTGGTCCTAGAGCTGGCAACATACAATCCACCCCCCCCCACCCCCAGTGCTATGGCTGCAGAAACAGAGCTGAAAAACAGATTCAAAGTCATCCCTTCTTTTGGGGAAATTGTATTCTGTCTCTAGACTCTGCTCGGATCCTCCTTTAAGTAGAAGGAACAATACTACCCGAAGAGGAGGTAGTGCCCAAAGAAATGCCCTTGTCTTCGTCCTCTTTCCAGCTCATCCGGTGTTGCTGGCAATTAGTTTTCTCCTCTCCTGCCTTCTGCCTGTATCGCTATAGCATCTCCCATCTGGAAATCATATCGCTGCTGCAGCCTGTGTCTGAGATGGATTGCCTTGCTTTTCCCGCACCTCAAAGCTTCCCACCTCCATCTCCCCCTTCCACCTGAGCCACCAGTGAAAGCAGGGGAGAAAGGAACAAGGTGCGTGCCTTGCCTTCGGTGGGATCTCCGGGAGGGTCTGTGCAGGGCAGACAGCCAAAGCTGCCTCAAGTTCAACAGGCATCAGGGTAGGCGAGTCCTTCGGAGCCCTTTGGAAGGGAAATGCTGGTCTAAGGCCAGCCTGTCTGGCCCTGGAGAAGAAAAACCCTCCCTGCCGTGAAGGTGCATGAAATGAATATGTCCCCAGGGCTCCGGCTGTCTCTCTGCTCCCTCTGCGTGGACCGTTCGCTCCTCACAAGCCGCACCACTGGGAATTCTGATTCATTGGGTTTTGTTGAGTCAGTCTCAGACGTCTTAACTTCTCCTTCATCCCCCTTACCTGCAGGGGCTTCGCACTCCCCTCGAGCTTCATTTTCTTCCACAGCTAAGGGGGAAATAAACTTGCGGATCTGCTTTATCATTCCACAAATGCGGCTCTTCCACCAGTTGTCTAGACTCTGCTCATCTCGGTGTGACATTTCTGACGCGTGGGTGTAGCTACAATTATCTCCAGCGTGCATAAAAGGCAGGGAGCGAGGTGGGGTCTGCCGCAGACCGGTGCCATCAGCTGCTCGGGGGTGTCATGCATGGAAGGGTTGTGCCCCTCCGGCACTCGGGTCATGAATCTGTCACCTCCAGGTCCCCGCTGCCCATCCAGGCTCCTCCACAGCCCCACGTGGATCCTGCCTCTCGGACCTGATGGAGACCCAGCCTGGTCCAATGTCCCAGTCCCTCTCCTGGAGGATGTCCACCACTGCCTGCTTTGCAGCAGCTCAGCTCCTTTTTTGCTCCCCAGAAAATGTGATTTTTCAAGACACCATGAAGTGAGGTGGTTTTTTGCTCAAAGATTTTAATTCGTAGGTTTTTCAAATGTCCACAGGAAGTTATATATGAACTTGAAAACTCATGGGAAACGGTTCTCTGTTTTTCCAACCCGCTGTGTCCACTAGCAGGGAAAAATAATTTGTTCATTCAGTGCAAGGGTATCTACTGCCTGTGTTGTTGATGACTTCAAAGGTTTCATCTCCCCAGAAGGACTGCCTGGGAGCTTGTTGTTCTTCGATTTATGAGAGACAGCGGGAAAATAATGAGACTTCTGCTGTCAGTAGACTCGCAAAGACGACACCTCCACCATCGTTGCTGGGTAGACCTGAGCTCGTCACACCAGAGGAACTGAGCCAGTCGCATTCATACTGGCCAGGGAAACGGGGTTTGAATTTGCGCCGTCCACGCTGCCTGTCCCCTGTCCTGTGCCTACACGTCCCCGGGGGCGAGCAGGGGACCCTGCGCACACCCAGAGCAGTGCGAGCCAACGTGTCCATGCACGACCAGCAACCTTGTGTCCTGAGCCAACGGGATTGCACTTAACGCAGAAGAGGAGATGGGAAGAGACAGGAGCTGCATGAACCTGTGTCCAGTCTGACTGGGATCGCTCCAATAGTTCCTTTACTGTTTGTACATGACGCCCCTCGTCCCGTCCCAGGCTCCCTCCACCGCTTCCCTCTGGAGATCCCTCCTTTCTCCTTCCTGGCCCCGTCTGCCCAGCCAAAAGGCGCAGCTCAGCAAGGATGGGTCCGGGGAGTGGCAATGGACTTACAGTGCCTTGTGCTGGGAAGAGACTATTTCACCGTGGTTTCCCTCCAGAGATGCTCCTCGCACACAGACTGGGGGGATGAGGGGAGCAGGCGGCTTCGTTTGACAAGTGAAATTCTTGGTGGGCAAATTCCCCTTGGGACAAGTGAGGGCAAACGTACAGCCCTGCTCCGCCGTGCTCTGCCATTAATCTCCCAGCCGTGGGGTTTTACAGGGGTATGGAGGCGGTGCAGGGTTAGAGTGTGGGTGCAAACTGGACACCACCTCCTGCGAGCACCACGGGTCTGAGAACCCCTACCTCCTACTGGAGACCACGGTTTTGTTAAGCTGTTTTGGGGGAGAGGCCGTGTTTGTGCTGAAGCTTCGTGGACTTGCACCAAGCCTGAGCCCAAGCTGCTGCTTCCCGACTTAACGACCGCTGAAGCCATTACAGCCCTCTGATTGATGCCTGTGGGGAAGCTGCAGAGAGTTCCCAGCGTTTTGTAGGAGGGGAATTTTGTGCTCAAAACTAAATTTTGTTCCTGCCTTCACTGGGGACCATTTCACAGCTTCAGAACTGCTCTGCTAACTTTGCAATTGCTTTGATAGTTCCAGAGGGGAGAGCAGTCCCTTTACAGAACAGATGGAGACGCATTTTCAGGACCATTCGACTTCGCTGTAACTCTGTCTTTGTTATAACAATTTCTTCTGCTCTAATAGGGGGAGCAAAATTTGGCCAGTGCTGAAGGCTCATGAAAACTATATTCCCAAACTAGGACAAAATTAGTCTTAGAATCCGAGTCCTCCAAGCTATAAAATGCCTTCCGCACCCGCTGGCTTCAGTGGCGTCGAGGATTTCAGCAGCTTGCAGGGTCAGGCTTTCACAGCAGCGGCGGCAATTTCGTGGTGGCGGTATTTTTGCGTGCGTCGCTCGGCACTTGCACTTGCCTGCAATGCATGACTCCAGCAATCCATTTGAAATCTACCCTCCACGGGGAGATCTGAGCTCTAGCTTCTTCCATATGGCCGTGTGTATTTAACAGGAAATCAGGGGAGCTGGAGAAAGCTAATGAGATTGCTGCTTTAAAGCACTTGGTTCCCAGAGTAAACCAGAGGTCAAAATCGGCTTGATTTTAGCACGGTTACAAGGGCAAGTCATGAAATATTTAAGCAGTGTAATGCAGATATACCTTTTTCCTGCCGCGCCGGGAATGAAGCAGGCTAGAAACTCTTGGCCTCCACCCCTACAGATGTTTGGCTGTGATGGAAGTCTGAGCCATCGAAATCACAGGGGGAAAAAAAAAACCACCATAAAAAAACCCCACAAAAAGCCCCCCAGATTGTGAGTTCATAGCTGAGCAGCTGCAGCTTCTTTAGCAGCGAGAGGGCTGCTGCTTTCCTGCCTTACTCATTCGTGTACCTACCTGGCTGGATTTCGGGGAGGGAGGAGGGAGGAAACACTTCAAAAGCAAGAAAATCGAACCTGCGAGCCTTGCCCTGAGACTCCCTCGTTCCACGGGAGCCTACAGGCCAAGGCTTTGATGCTACTCCTCATTACCACGGCGGGGAAGTGGGTGAGACACCGGGAACTTCTCCCGTGGCCGCGGGGCGACGCTTGAGGAGCTGTTGTGGGGCGGGGGAAGAGCAGGAGCGCGGGGCCAGGCGGGGGGTAGATTCCTGCCCGCAGGAATTACACACAGCTCCGGAGGGCTGGCTCAGCAACCTGCTGGTGAATAACACCGGGCAAAGTGTATTTCTTCTGGGGGCACTTTAAAAATGTCAAGGCGGAAAGAGTTGGGTCTGGAAGAGCTATTTGGGGCTTCTTTTTTCGTTGCTTTGTTTTCATGTGTTGACTTTGGGTGGGGAAAGCAAAAAAAAAAAAAAAATTAGAAAGAAATGTGTATCAAAATGTTTTAGATGAAATATTTTGTCCCCACAATAACTGCTAATGGAGATTTTAAAATTTTCCAAGGGCAACAAAACTGCCTTAATGTGTATTCAATGCCAACAAGAGGCACTAGCGCTACTCGCTTCTGAACCTGCTTTTTTATTTGTGTCTCGGTGTGATCATGGCATGGAATCACGTCTTAAAAAAATACACTTTCCAGTACTCAACAGGATTTCCAGAAACAGGAGACAGTGTTTCAGCATCTCCCCGTGCCCAGCATTGAAGTGATGGCTTTGAAGCCAATGAAATTCAGTGCAAAATTTCTGCTTTGCTAGAATGCTACAAAACAGGCAAACGCCCGCGATTCCCAAGGTTAAACGCGCTCCGCTGTCTTGAGATGCCTTCAAAAAAACCCTGGGATCTGTGTGCTGAAAAGAGCTTGAGAATAGGTTCCCTGGTCTGCAGCAACATCCCCGGCTCTTGTGGAGAGTACGCAATTCCCCAGGCAGTAGATGAACAGAGTCAGACGACTTTCAGCCAGGACTCATTGCTTTTTAGATTGCATGTAGTTAGAAACATGAGTTCTGCCAGCCGCCCAGGGAATTTGATATTCAGTGCCAATTAATTTTTGTAATAGGAACAGGGATTTATTCCCTCGATTCCCTTAGGCACCTTTGAAAAGCATAAGCCTCAAAGGTTGGTTTGGATTATATATATTTTTTTTTTCTGGTGGCCTTTTTCCTAAAGAGCAGCGGTGCCGAGACAAGAAAAGGGGACCGGTCCGTGAAGGATAGCAGCTTTGGGGCAGGCATCTCCCAAACTTTCCATTGCAGAGGTTTTCTAAACTCTTCGGACGCGGGTTAAATTCTGCTCTGCTTGATGGGACTCCAACCTCTCGCTGCTCTCTGGTCCTCCCGCTCCTTCCTCCCTCCCCTCAGCACCTCCTCATCTCACTGTGCCTTCATTTGGTTTAGAAAATGATGCCGTGATTTAAGACTGGAACGTCGTCTTTCACTTTGCATCCCATAAAACAGGTATGTGTGGAGGGGGGGGGGTTAGCTTATTTTGTAGCTTTTCGTGTGTTCCTACGGTAGGTTTCTTCTGAGGAGTAAAGGGGTGGGGACGGTGGGAGCAGGGATGAGCCGGTGTTGTATTTGATTATACCAGTGCTTTAAGCGGTCAGAAACATGGTTTTCCCCCTACCTCTGAGCTCTCGATGCTGCTAAAAATCTCTGCCATTCGTCCAATGTACTCCAGCCCCCTCTCTCGGACTGACTCTGGCTCTGTTTGCAAGATATCCACGTTGTTCTAAAGCATGCACCTCTTTCTGTATAGTTCCAATCTTCTGATTTTATGGAATACTTATGCCTGTTTGCATTACAGTCAAAATAAAAAAGTGAACTGAAACCTCGCGGGCCTCTTTTTTCTCTTCTCTCTGTGTTTTTAATGCTGAAAGGCCTCTCCTGACCTCTCAGCCTTGCTCTGGTTTGCTACTCGTAGTGCCAGAGCACTGTAAATAGGCATCAGTCAGCACTATCTATTTATCTGCAAGACATAAACACTTTCTCGTAAGGTTGTTTGAGTCACAGCATTACACGTTTCACATCATTTATGCCATGTCCACCGGGAAAATGCCACAGTCGAGCAAGGAGGGCTGTTTGCACACAATCCAGGGCAACTTTGGATGCTGGAGCCCCAGGAGGACGGCAGCAGCACTCCAGGCGGGACCTGGGAGACCTGAGCAAAAAGAATGGCTGCATGCGGCCAGCCGAATGAGCCAGAAGTACGGCTTTTTACACGGGAATGCGGTGTGCTGTTGCAAGGCGGTACTGATGTGCCTTTATTTAAGCAGAACACTTCGCAGCGCTTGCTGAGGAGCACCAGGACGTGGGTGTGATCAGGAGAGAAAGACCCAAAGGTATCTGCAAGGAGCAGGCGAGAGGATGAAGGCACTGGCACGCAGGGGGGCTGCTCCCCAGGCTGGCCAGAGGGGAAGGGGGCTGCCATTTTTCCTGGGGCATGGAGGCAGTTTTACATCAGGCACTGCTGCAGGTGTAGCTCAGACACAGCATGGGGTGACCTCAGACGTGGTGTGACCTCAGAGACCACCATGGTGTGACCTCAGAGACGGCAGCGGTGTGACCTCAACCACCACTGTGGTGTTCCTACCTGAAATGAAAGCCCTGGAAACCAAAAGTAGTTTAGAGAGGAGATATTGCTTTATTCCACGTCGGGTGCTAGGGGGAAAACCCACAAATCTAGCACACCTTACCGGGGTATTCACCCATTATTTGTACACAAAATATTCTCATTATTCCGCCTTCCTAATACATAACTCCACCTAGGCCTACATGTTCATTAGGATGACCGAATAGCCCTTTTTACCCCTGCGTATCAAACTGTGCTGTGTCGGCAAAACCCTTCTGCGCAGGCGTGAGCGTCTCGGTGTCGTTTGGGTCAGGAGACCCTTCCTCACATTATCCTTTTAAGGTATTGAGTCATCTCAGGACAGTCAAAGTGTGCTGTAANACCTCAAACACCACTGTGGTGTGACCTCAGAGACCACCATGGTGTCACCTCAGGGATTGTGGTGCCATTACCTGGGGGATGGCAGCAGTGGGACCTCAAGACACAGCAGTACCGTGACCTCGGACACGGCAGCGGTGTGACCTCGGACACGGCAGCGGTGTTGCTTCCGACACTGCCATGCCGTTACCCCGGACACAGCAGCAGACCCCTTGGTGTCACCACACGCCCCATACTGGTGCTACCTCAAATACGGAGGTGGGGTTACCTCAGGTGTTAGTGCAGACCTGGCAGCCGCATTCCAGGCTGCCCAGGGAGGTGGTGGAGTCTCCGTCTCTGGAGACATCCCAAACCCGCCTGGAGGCGTTCCTGTGCCCCCGGCTCTGGCCGCGGGGGGGACGGGGGGATCTCNTGGCCGGGGGTGGGACTGGGGGATCTCCAGAGGGCCCTTCCCACCCTGTGGTGATTCCCTCAGGTGCTATCACAGACATGGAGCTGACATTCCCGCGGGTGCTGCCCCAGACAATGGCGGCACCATCACCTCGGACAAGGCCCCCCCTCTACCCCCCAGGCCCTGTTAGCCCAGGGCAGCCGGGCACAAACCACTTGCACCCTCCTGGCTCCCCGCAGCCTCCCCGGGACTCGGGGGTGGGCCGTGGCCCCTTACCGACTGCCGGGGCGGCCGCAGCCCTTTTGGGGGGGGCCGGGGGTCCCCAGCTCCGCCTCCCCACCCTCCCTCGGGGCGGCCG
>VXBO01014703.1:132136-155053 GCA_013400135.1 Rhinoptilus africanus
CCCAGGTAAACATCCAAGATGGCGGCGGCGGAGGGTCCGGGCCCGGCGGGGCCGCGGGGCCCGGTGGAGGCCGAGGCCGACGGGATGGGCCTGACGGACCTGCCGGGCGAGCTGCTGGAGCTGATCCTCTGCTGCGACGTGCTGGGGGCCGCCGACATCGGGCGGGTGTCCTGCACCTGCCGCCGGCTGCGTGAGGCCTGCCAGCCCCGCGGCAAGGTGTGGCGGGAGCGCTTCCGCCTCAGGTGGGCACNTTCCGCCTCAGGTGGGCACCGTCTGCCGGCACGGCCGGGCCCCGCACGGCACGGCCCTCCGGGGGGAGCTGCGAGGGCGGGCGAGGGGGAGCCGGGCCTCTCCTCAGCGCCCCGGGACCGGTCAGCGCAGGCCGGGCCCTGGCGGGGGGTTTCAGGTGGCACCGGGGACGGTGCCCTGGGTCCCCTCGGCCTGGAAGGGCCGGGGTGCGCCTGGGGTGGGGGGAGTGCACCCCACACACCCCGTCGGCGTCTCTCTTCTCTTACCGGCTCCGCAGAGTGTGTGCGGAGCCCATCACGGGTCGGACGAGCCGGCTTTCTGTTGTGTTGTAACGGGTGAGCAAAGTCCTTCCCAGGCAGGCATGGCAGGGACTGTCGCAAGGCTGCGCCCCCTCCGAGATCCCACAGGAGGGGACCACAGGAGCCTGGCACTTGGAGGAGGGGGGTCTTTGCAGCTCCCCCTCCACACCGCTCGGAGGAAGGGGGGGTGTCTTTGGAAGCACCCCCCCTGCTCGGAGGAGGAGGACTTTGCAGCTCCACACACACATACAGCTCGGAGGAGAGGGGGGCTCTTTGCATCCTCTTCCACAGCAGGGCACTTGGGCTACCTGCAGACCCCAGATCCAACCTTGGGGCTGGCGTTGGTGCAGACACAGGGCCACATGCATACTGGGGTTGTCAGCTGGCCTCCCATGTCCCACTGAGGTAGGCAGTGTTAGCGAGCAGCTTCCAAAACAACTGCCAAGATTGTCCTGTCACAGGACTGATGTTTTACAGCAAAGAGAGGTGTGTGTTTGTAGTGCTTTTGGGAGAGCTATTTTCACGGAGAGCAAAACCCTTTGGAGTGACTTTTGCTGCTTGTGAATTTGGTTTCCCCCGAAGGCAGGTGCAGGGTACCTGATGAGGATGTAGCAGTGTTACTAACATTTTCACTGGTTACGCTTTATCTGGGAATAAACTACAAGCATTATTGTTGATATTGCTTATGCTGCGGTGGTTTCAGTGGCTCTAGAAAACCACTCCTTCACTGGGGTTGCCAACCTGTCTAGAATAGGGCATGCTCATCTGCTACCTGGTTTTGTCTGTGTTTTGGCACTGGAAAAGTAGCAATATTGCTTTCTCTAATTGCCAGTTGGCTTCTAAAATTTAGCATAGCTCAAACAAGAGGATTATTCTCTTTCCACCAGTGAAAAAGGCTGCTGAACAATTACAGCTTCCCCAATTCACCGGGCTATGGACTGGGGTGGCTGGACAGATCTTCTCTCCAATTCAGTGGCTCTAATTTCTGAAGCAAACCTGAAAGTTTAAAAATGGTTCAGATCCAACAGCTGAAATGTGGTAGGTGATTAGCACAAGCTGCTGCCTTCCTCTGCCTTTGATAATAGAACTTTTGGCAGGAGTTTGCGCATTGACCTTGGCATCCTGGCTGGATTCCACCCTGAGTAATTGCACTTTATCTTCCTAAAATTTTCAGTATCGTTTCAACCCAAGAAATTACTCTTTCTCATCCTAAAATAAATGATTGTAATTGTTATTACGATGTGGCTGCATTTCAGCGGTGGATGAAAGGCTGGGGATCCATCCGGAGAGAGGCTATTATACAATGTGAAGTTATTTGTTTAGTCTTTGACTATATTTTGAAACTGCAGTTGCAGTGTAGCTTTATTATTAACTGGTAGTAAAATATCTCCCATGTGTGGACAGACACAACTGTGCTTTTTGGTCAGTAGGTAGTAATCATTATACAGAAGTAGTGATTTAAACATTTGGCCTTCTCTATTATTAAAAGTAAAAATACGTCGATATATAAAAGTGTGTGTATATATATACATATAGCCTGAAAAGAACCTAAGGCGTCCTTGTAGTTGAAGGAAAATGTTTTGTAAAAACCAGTAATGATGAACAGAATTTAAAAAATGGGAAATAAACGCCCCTGTAAATTTCTTAGAGGCCTTTCTCTCAGCTTTCTTTCCCATGCTGGCCAAAGTATTTCCATCTGCGCTGATTCTGCTTCTCGTTTCATACACAAATGATCTTGGTGTCTTCAGAACAGTCATGGGTATTGCTGCGCTGGCACGTATTCTGTTGCACGGGGTTGCATTGTGGCAGCACACGCGCTTTTATTAGAAAAGGTGGTGGTGCTGCTAATAGCCCTCAAAACATTATCTGAGGTTTTTCAGTTGAGCCTTGAAATGCTTCTTATTAAGCTGTGGAGTGTATTTTAGCTTTTGGACTTTCAGACTCAGTGAAGCAGGTACAGCTTTCTTTTACGAGAAAGGTGTTGGGTTTTTAAAAAATAACTATTTCTTGTATTAAAAATGAACTGCAAAAGCATTTAACTGTCACAGTTTGACTTCAGAATTCTGTTGTCCTCCAGTAGATGTTGCCACCAGCAAGGGCAATAGAGGGAGCTCTGTTTTGTGCATCCTTTTAATTAGACCCATGAGGTAATAGGAGGAACACAGGACAATGAATTCTCATTCTATTAGATGACAAGTGAGGTTACAGGTGATACATATTGAGAATGGCGAATTTCTTTTTTTCTATTATAAAACTCTACCTCTCTTCTACTAATATGATACCTGTTTTTATTTTGCGAAGATCTAGAGAAAATACCAAAAGTATTTAGGATATTTAGACGTTGAAATACCTGGAGTATGAACTTTGTGAAGGTTTCTTGTTGGCAAGCTTCAGGAAAACTTACTTTTAAATAACCATTAATACACAGGTGAAATCAGTTGGATTTATGCTTTGATGCTTGAGTCAATCATTGGGTTAATTTATACAATTACATTTAAAGTTGTACTGTGTCTTGGCAGTGTCTCAGCTCCACAAGAAAATGTGGTTACAATAAGGAACATTTTATGGTCCTGGAGGTTCTCGGTGAAGTTGAAATACTAATGAACCTGTTCATTTGTGTCTCGTTGTGTAGATGGCCATCGCTGCTGAAATACTATAGCCACACAGACGGCGTTAGCTGGCTTGAAGAATACAAAGCACGACACAATGCTGGTCTAGAAGCCCAGAGAATTGTAGCTTCGTTCTCCAAAAGGTTCTTTTCAGAACACGTAAGTCATCTTCTGTATGTATATGCAACAGCCTAGCTACTTGTTTAGTATTTCTATTAGTTTGTCTTTCCTCTTTCTTCACATCTTTTCAGTTATGCAGACAGAAATTTCCTTCACATGTGAAAATGCTAGACCACCAGCCAAAAGGGGAGAGACAGTTCAAAGTCCAAAGGTGCTTAGAATCCAAAACACACTCCGCATACCACATTCAGCTGTTGCCGCTGCAGCTTTAAAAGCTCTTTGCTCACTGCTGCGTGTTCAGACTCAGCTCTGGGAACTTCTGAAGGACTGGTAGTTTGTTGACGCATACCACAGCCTATTAAATTTATCTCGCTGCAGACCTTGTGCAAGGATATGTTCTGTTAGTTGTCAGAAGTCATTTGAAAACAAGATCAAGGCACAGTAGGTTCACTGAATTGGAAAGTATGTTATTTAATTTCTTTACCCAACCATGATGCCAAGACGCTTTTGCGTTCAGTGTGAAAATGTAGTCTCGGAGGGACCGACTTGCATGTGGAACAACAGTAATTTCGTTGTCTGTTTGCGTAGTTGATGGCTGTGGGTTTTGACCAGTTGTGCAGTTTGGGTCGACCTGAAATTCTGTGGAATAGGCATAAATGCCGCCCATAACTTCAGCTGAATTAAAGATTTCATGCAAGAGCCACTAAACTGCCACCCTGTGTGGCTGCTCTGCAAACATCTTGTGGTCCAGTAGAGAATTCCCCTAAGGGATAGGAGACCTGTGTTGAAATCCTCTTAACTGATTTTAGGCAAGGGTTGAGACCTAGGTTTTCACCCTGGAGATAAAGGCTTCAGGGTGTTTGGAGTTGCATATCTCTGTAGCTGTTCTTTTCGAACTGTTCCACTGCAGTTGTAGCAGACAGACATTTGACCATGGAGAAATGTGTGTCGGGGCATTAACTGGGGGCAGAGGCTTGTAGTTTCCTGCTGTTTTAATCATGCAAAGCCTACTGAGAGACCATTCGGCAACACCCAGAGGCCTAATAACGAGGATCATCTCTGATGAGGCTAGGAACTGCAGTGTGATTTCCTGCATGGAATTGAGGGGAAGGGACTTTCAGCCCAGGTCTACTAGATCCTGTGGAGTGCCTGCTAAGATGCAGTATAACGGGAATCACTTTTTCCTTACTCTATTAGCCCATGACCTATACTGAAAAGCTTGAAAATAAAAAGATTTGTTACAGCTCCCTCAAAGCTTAAAAAATAATTCTGAATTTTGGAAGAAAATAACTCTTCGGAATATAGGTACCTAAAGTGATTGTTTCAAAAAGTTCTGTTCCATCAAGAAGCTGACAACTCTGGGTTAGCGCTTGTAATTAATCAGATGAGGTTTTTAAGTGTAAGTTTGAGGCTGAGATGAAGGCTCCTGCTCCTTCGTTCCTTCCCCCAGCAGCGATCTGCTACACTAGGGAGGATTTGTAGAGGTTCAGTCAACCACAGGCGAAAGTTAATTCCACCTTAAAATTACTTTTAGCTTGAGCCCAGCCTGTGTAAGAACAGTTGTGTTTGTGCTCGTCTGTACACCCGCTGTAGGAGCCCCCAGTGCTGTAGTAGTTATCTCAAATTGGCTTAGGGGGCTACTGGGGCTCTCGATGGATCCTTGTAATAAATCCATGGAGCGGAGACCATGAGTACTTGGTGAGCTGGACATTTTTAAGTTCTTACATAAAGTTTTAAAAAATAGAACGGTATTGGTTTTGAGACTTTTTATGAAATTACGTTCTTTTGGGAAGAATCCATTGTGCTCTCCGTAATTCATTGTCTGGTTTGACAGGTCCCCTGTGATGGATTCAGTGACATTGAGACTCTCGGGTGCCCGAGTCATTTTTTTGAGGATGAGCTGATGTGTATCCTCAACATGGAAGGAAGGTAAGAAAGAGGGGGGTTAGAAACAGAAGGCATTTTTCCCCTTTCACTGGGTAAAGGAGAATGTTACTGTGGTGAATGCCTTGTGGTGAATGCTTCTGTCCTTTTGTCGCTCTTATAAAACAACATCCTCAAGCTTACCAAGGCTGGGAATTAAAGCTGTGTGTTTAATTTCAGAAGAAATTTAATATTCCCAAAAGAAATCACGTAAACTATTCTACAAGAAGGAAGTCCTCTGACCTTGTGTTGCTGTTTGTTGCTTATTTCCTTCACAGTTCACAACATCTCTTGGGACATGTTCCATGTACCCTCTTCTCTCCAGTAGTTTTGGCTTAATGAGTTCCCATCCTCGTGTTCCCTTTTAAATTTAAACCTGGATCAGTTTGCTGAACTGATTTGCAGGATGAGGCCTCAGCACCGGAGGGAAGCAGGAATACTCAGTGATGATTGCCACCATGAATCCCAGTATCATAAAACTGCAGCTTTTTTTTTTACCTCTTCTTGTTGCTTTTCTTAGCTGTAGTAGGTTGGTACAATTTTTGTCCCCAAATAAGCAACTGAGTTTAATCCAGCCACTGCAAAATTTGCAGTTCTGTAAGTTATTCAGACAGGTGAAATGCCAAGCGGGTAAATAAAACTTCTGGTTTGTGTGTGCCTAGGTCTTCTCGTCACCATGGTTAAGACTGGGCAGGATGAATAAGTTGCTGCTTTACTTGAAGTTTTTTCTGCTGGTAGCGCATAAACCATGCTGATTTTGCTGTGGTACAAAGCAGGGATAGATTGCTCTTAATGGAGTCTAATAGCCCTGATTAAAGGGACTGTTAGTAGAGCTTGAAAAAACATAACTGGAATGGCAATCATCTCATTTTTGCTTTTTCACATCCATTTTATTACCTTCCCTATTTGAACTGGGACTAAACATCTCTCATTTGACAACTGGTTAAAAAGCTTTTGAGCCTTTGCACTGGCCAAATGCCTCCCCATAAAGCAGAATTGATGCTAATTACACCCTAATTAAGCTGTAGTCATTGCCATTCAGGAGCATTAGGCTAAATCATTTCCCTGGAAGATATCCCAATAAAGCAGTTGTCCCTATTGAGCATCCCAATTTATTGGAAGAGGATAAAGTGTTATGAGGTTTGATTGTTCTCCTGTATAGTAGGATGGAGAAGGCTGATTTCACCTGCAATCTGGAGGAGAGGAAATGTAAGCAGGGAAAGAGGGGGTTTTTTCTGAAGAAGGAAACTGGACTTTTTTAAAACACATGGTGAAGGCAGAGCCTGGGAATCAGTAGAATTCTCCTTTTGTTTTGTTTTTGGGCCAGGCCTTTGTGCCATTCCTAACTTTGGTGTAAAAGCGCTCAGTGAGGCGCTGGGTAACCCATTGCTAAAGGCCAGGGCTTGCTTAGATGTGCATGATTTGGATGGCTCTCAGTTGGTCTGTTGTATTTCAGGTGACCTCTTCAAACCTTATCTGCATAATCACCAGCTCTCGATTGCTGCTTCTTGGGTGCCTTGCCTTCACTTGATAATTTAGAAAGTGAAGGGGCTTTACTATAAAAACTGTAAGGTTTTTGGAGTGTATGATCTGCAGATGAGCAATTGATCTGTTCCTATCTTTTCAGAGCAACAGAGGTGTTTTTCCTCTAGGGATATCTTTTTTTCCTTCTGAATGCTGTTGGACCTACATTTGTGTCCCGCATAAATTTATTTTTAATGGTGAGAGGATGCTTTAAGATTGATTCTAGAGGGATCCAGTGAGACAGAGGGTAATGTCTCATGAAAAAGTAGAGGATTTTAATTAGATATTCCTGAGCTAGTATAATTAGGATCTGCATTGTTTTCCATGATACTATGTCTTCTTAAAATTATGTATTGGTGATGAGATAAAAATCAGAGATGATAGGAGCAATGTTTTTCAAGTGTCTCATCTTGTGGCTTTTTGATGACAAATTTCCTCTTAACATTTAGCTTTTTGGCTGACTCTTCAGTGGTAGTGGTGTTGTCATACATGTTTTGAAAAGAGGTAGTCTAAATTGTAAACCTATATTCACTGGAAAAGTTAAATCAAATGTTCACCCTTAAAGTGCTTGTTTAGGGCAATACTACTTTTTGTATTTAAATATGCAGGAAAGGTCTCACCTGGAAGTACTATGCAAAGAAAATCCTATACTTCCTACGGCAGCAGAATATATTAAAAAATCTGAAGGAGTATCTTCAACGCCCAACTGACCGGCAGTCATTTTTGGAGGGTAAGTCTTTGGCAGAAATCCCACGTAGAGCATCTCATCACAGCTTTCCATCATTGTTGTTTTACTTGGAAAGAGCCGCCTTTGCTTATATTTCAACTAGCCCTTGGAAAAAGAGTCAGAATTAAGTTTGGGGTTTTGATGTACCTGAAATCCTTAAAATCTTGCAGCAGTTGCATAGCATTGCATCCAAATGTCAGGATCACATTAGCTTCTTTCAGTGCTGTATGCTTGAATAATTGCCTGTGGACAGATGAGCTGAAAAGCAATGGACAAAATGTTCAAACATTTACATTTGAATCTTGAACAATGTATTCAGGAAATCAGCAGTAGCTCAGCATCCTAATTATCTGACACTGCAGAAGCATTTTAACTGTGGGCCATGGTCTGAATATGGCCTAACAGCCCAACTTAACCTGATTTCAAGTCAGCTTCCTGCGATCTCCTTTCCCAAGGGCTGCTCAGATAAGGGTAAGGAGCCAGCTGCAGGCAGGGGGAATTGCTGCATTTCACAGCCCCTGTGCTATGGCTTCCTCTCGAGAGCTGCCTGACTGCTGGACCATTGAAGCAGTGCTGTCGAGACCTGGGGAGCTGATGGAAGTCCAGTTATGTGGTGGGATGGCACATGCACCTGATAGGAAGAAAGAAGAGGCTTTTCTGCAGTTCACGTCCTCAGTCTGGTGGATTATTCTTTTCTTCAAGCTTCCTGTGGAGGAGATGGTCTTCGAAGTGCACTGAAAGCTACCAGTATCTGTAGAAGAGTCTCTTGCTCTTGGTATAGACCTCAAAAATGTCATATGAAAGAGTCTCTAACACCAAAGCTGGCTCTTGTTAGTGGCAATAGACTTTGAAGAAGGGATTGTATTAGGGCAAGACGGGAAAGCAAAAGTGGCTTTTGCTGGAAACAACCAAGACAGTTGATTATGTGACTTATTAATCATGTGGCTCCCAAATATATGCGTTTGTCTGCCACGGAGGTATTACTAGAGCACCAGCAAGTAGTCTTTTGTGAAGTTTCACCTGGTCAGCATGGGGAGCACTTGGGCTGGAGGAGAGGAAGGAGACATAACTTGGTGCCCTGCTGAAGAGCTTGAACACAGGCCTGTCATGGATGTGCTAACGAAGCAGTGTAGGAAGCTGAAAGATGTATGATCCATGCAAAATTCTTACCGGTGAATACAGTTAATTCCGAAGACTGAACTTTGGAAAGAGCAGTGGTGACAAGGTGACAAGCAGAAGATTCTGAGAAAGGGCTATTTTTCTCCTGCAGAAGTTTGACAGAAGAGGCTTGGGCAGAGGGAAAATGAAAATCTATTCTGATGGGTTTCTGACATGAAGATGGAGAGCAGGTGTGGAAGAGAAAGATGAATGTGGCAGAAGAGGGGGAACGATGAACAAGAGTGATAGCTGTGGAGGATATGGCAGGAAGAAACCAGAACTGAAGCAGAAGTGAAGTTGAGATTGTTTCAAGCCCTGAATAAAAACCACTGTAAGCTGGGAGGATGCCAGGAGGTGCATTGTGACCATTTGGCTGGTTAAGCCTGGCCCAGCAGCACACCTGCTCGATGTACTATCTGTTGCTTTCCCTTTCAGGATGATGGAGAGGAGAACAGTTAATTTAACTGGTATTTGTCATATCAGCTTATTCTTTGCAATTTATGTGATAAATCCAATGTATGACTGGGGAAAGCTCTCGTGTTCTGCTGCAATTGCTTGCTGCATGCCTGGAATTTACAGTAGGTAGAACCAAGCAAAGAAAAAACTGAAGTCCTGTTTCTTATATAGTTTGTTTTTTCCAGGTGCTGTTTTAATTGATCAATACTGTAACCCACTGTCAGACATCTGCTTAAAAAGTGTCCAGGCACAGGTGGATGATATCACAGATAAAGTGCGTAAAGTCCTGCGGACGAAAAATCCAAGGCACCCCAGCTTGGCTTCCAAGGCAGGTACTGTACAGAAACATATGCTTTACTGCAGGGCATTTCTGCATGTCTAGGTACAGGCAGACAAGGTGAAACAGCGGTTGAATTACTGCAGCTTAAAGAGACGTTGTTCTTTATCCCCTGGCAAGCATATTCTGACATATGCTTAAAACATCATTGAGGCAACAGCCGTTTGGTGAGCCACAGGGACTCAAAAGCCCAGGGCTGTCAGTCCATATGATGCTGTCCAAGAAAAAAAGAATTGGGGAGTTTCTTCTTTTTTTTTTTTTTTATTCCCCATTTGTCCCTGAAGTCTTAAGTAGTCCTGATATCTGTAGCAGAGCTGTGGGACAGGGGATCGACCTCTTTTTCTCTGCAAGTCTCAGAAGGTCAGCAGCAGTAGAAAAGGTACGTGCTTTAACATCTCCAAAGGTCAGGCAATATGTTGCTCCTTGGTTTTTATAAGCGCTATCTGATGTTTGCTGTCTCTCAAAGACAGAACGAGCGGTCTGCCTGTATCGAGTGGCTAAGCTGGGACTCTCAGGCAGTGAAAGCCACTTCCCATGCATGCCTGGGCGATGGGACACATCCAGCTGCAGTGCTGTGTCTCTTGACTCTCTGAATTGAGAATAATCTCTCGTGTTCTTAGTCCATATGAAGAATTTTGGTCTAAGGTTCATTGCATAAAGGTTAAGAACCCTTGTTTGCTCAGTATTTATTTCATTGCATGTGTCTTTAGGAGAGATCGTGATTCCAGAAGTGGAGCTTCAGCGGCAGGTGCTTGATGCTATGAATTGTGTCCTATATGAGCAGTTAAAATACAAAGGAAACGAGCTGGATTACTATAACTCCCTGAATTCATACATTCACCAGGTACGTATATGTTCAGCAAAAACTAGGAGGCTGCGAGGCTAGAGACATTCTATTTGTGGTGTTTATTTGCCTGTATGTAGTCAGCGAAATAACTCTTTCTGAAGAACAACTTGCTGTAGAGTCAGTGTGATGTCGTCTTTCATTGCGTATTCTGTCAAATTGGTGTATTTTTATTTGTAAAATCAGACCTCAGGGTTTTGTGGTTTTTTTAATGTGTTCTTAAACACGTTTTTATCCCCCAGGTTTTGATCCGCAGGACAGGAATTCCCATCAGTTTGTCTGTGCTTTATTTAACAATTGCCAGGCAGCTAGGAGTCAAGCTTGAACCAGTCAACTTCCCTAGCCATTTTCTGCTGCGATGGTGTCAAGGAAAAGAAGGGTAAGTGATCTGCTGAATTTTGAAGTTGTGTCCACCATAATAAAAGCCAGAAAGCATTTACAGCTGCAGACCTATACCAGAATCTTTGATCATCTTCCATCTGTAATTACAGTCTATATGGGTGAAAAGATCAGAGCTCTAAAGGTTTCCCAAAATTCAGCTCTGCTGTTGATGAGTGGTAACAGATTTGCTGAGTGTGAAATAATAGTAACCATGAGGTAATGTTTCTCTTATTTAGGAAAACTCTGGAAAAAAATGAAAAAAAAAAAGGGTGCTCATTTCACGTCACCTTTCATACAGAACAGTTGCTAGAGCCCACTGCTGCTGTTCTGTGTGCTCAGTTTAGTTCTCGGAGTCAGTGCAGGATACGTCTTTGACCAGATCGTGATCAGTTTACAGAAATCTGCATTTTGTGAATGACGTGAGCAGTCCAGTTCAGAGCAGTGTTTTTGTCTATTTATACCCCTTTTGACTTCAGAAGCTATATATGTGGACTCTGTTACACTTTCCAGTGTGGTGTTATAATATAGTCTAGCAATAGATGCAGCAAATCTGAAAATACCTGAAGGAAAGGGCTGACATGGTGGAGTGAAAAGTCACCTTGGTTTCCCTGTCTTTTCCCATGCCTGAAGAAGCAGCTAGGAAGAGAGAGGAGGTACCAGATAATCTCTTTTTAGGAGGGAGGTGAGGTATGAATGACACTTGTTTTACAAACAAGCCTGAAGGTTCTGAGGGAAGAACAGAAATAGGTGATCTTGCTTTACCATGAGACCCCTCATCACAATTTAGTTTCCTTGTTGTTTCATTAGAAGCACAGATATTTTTGATTACACCTACATTGATGCCTTTGGCAAGGGGAAGCAGCTGACGGTGAAGGAGTGCGAGTACCTTATTGGCCACCATGTGACAGAGGAGTTCTATGGAGTGGTGACTTCAAAAGAGGTCTTGCAGCGTATGGTGGGAAATCTCTTAAACCTTGGCAAACGGTGAGTTTGTGGATCGTCTGCCCTGTAAGGCCTGCGGGGGGATAAAAAGGCCCAGAGCGTACTGTCTGCGTATCTGATACTGCTTCTTCACAGTATTTGAGTGAGTGCTTTAAAAAGTGTCAGTCGCTTCAGGGGATCTTGAAAATTCTGTGTGTCACGTTGCATTGTCTAGTTGTTTTTAATCACCTGCAGCAATGTTGCGTGGAAACAAGAATATGTAGTAAAACTAGTCCTCTCAAGAAAATGGACAGGTCATTTTTTTTTTCCTTGGTGAAAAGCTGATAGGGACTGTCCACCATTCCCTTAAGAACAGAGACCTTCGTTATGATCTGGTAAGCACAGCCCACTTGCTTGTATGAGCATTTTCAAAGGTACTGTTGGTTTGTAAAAAATGTGGTTTTCTTTTCAAATACCCTTGATAATCGCTTTCCCAGGCAGCCATACAGAGAAATCGCAGAGTGAAAGGATTGCTTTAGGTGTAATTAAGCTAGGGGAACAAAAGCAGATTTCAAAAGGAAATGGCTTGGAGAGGGAATTCCCTATGTTGGATTATATTATATATGACAAGCAGGATACCAGTGAAGTGGGAGGGTAGAGTCCAGTCACCAGTTGTGTAGCATTTTTCCTTCTCAGCAGGCTGTTGGATGTGATGAGTGACGGTCAGTGCTGGAGTCGCTCTTACTGAATGAGCATGCCTGTACCTGTAGCATCATTTTTGGTGACTATCCCTGTATATCGGAGTACTGGGGATAGGGATTGAAGAGCTAGCCTTACAATTGAGTTTCTTTTTTGCTGGCAGAGAAAGCACTGATCAGTCTTACCAACTCTTGAGAGACTCGTTGGATCTATACCTGGCCATGTATCCGGACAATGTGCAGCATCTAATGCTCCAGGCTAGGTTATACTTCCACCTGGGAATCTGGCCAGAAAAGGTACCTCGCCATTCGGTCGTATGTTTTCTCATAGGCTAAGTGCTATTGACACCAGTCTATTGATTTTTGGACTACTTCAGCGTGCATTACAGTCTGCCACAAGTTGTTTCTGTAATAAATGCAATGGAATGAGTTATCGCATTTCGGAGAATCAATTTCTACTATGCAAAGCAGAGAAAAGAGAAGGATTCTTGCTTGCTGGCCCTAGGGGGGAGACTTGTGAGCAGCCTCGAGTCTGAGTCGTAATTTATGATTTACTGCCCAAGTCTAACAGCTTGTCTTGTAACCAGTACTGTGGACTTCTAGGTGTAAGTTAGAAGAGCACCCTATTTGGTTTATGCCCAGACTGTGGTAGTGTGGTAAAACTCCTGCTGGATATGTGTAAAAGGAGTCAGAAAACCTTAGGAAGTCATCTTATTTATAAATAAAACCGAAGCTTTTCTCTGAAACCTTAGCCACACAATCAGTGGCTCTTGTGAAGAAGCAACTTAATATTCCTGTTCTTGGGATTCTTCTTTAATAGCACCTTTAGCGTGGCAACTTGAGTCTTGCTATCTGGTGAACGTGGGAAAGAAGGTGCCAAGACTTACAAGTTGTCTGGGCCATCTGTGTCTTTCACTGAGTCAGGGGAAGGCACAGAGAAGAAGCATGTAACTCAAAGAAGTCTTACTTCTTTAGTGCGTCGCACTAAAGAAAGAGGTGTTCCCTCCTCAAAATTTCCCGTACTCCTTCAGTGAAGCTCGCACTTCTGGGCAATGCCTGTGCCATTTCCAAATGGGAGGTTTGGGTAAGGGGGCAGAAGTATTGGCTGGACAGCTGAGTGGAAAACAAAGCTCTTTCCACCAGGTTAACTAATGCATAGGGCTGCTGGAGAAGCTGTCTTTTGAAGAGCACCCTTGGCTAAGCTTGCTGTTCCTTTCTTAGGGCAGCAAGTTTTAAGGTCGCCACAGAAAAAGCAGCACAAACTAAGAAATTGTGTAGGGGGGGACTCATAGAGCTGAAATGGCAACCATACATAAATAGGCTACAATGAAGTGAAACACTGAAGGATCTTCTTTCCCCGTTCTGGCACTCAGCGATGTGTTTATAAAGCAGCGAGGCTTTACATATGTGTGTTTTGCTGCCCCTCAGAACAAATAATACAGCCCCGTGGCTGAGTTTTACACATAGTTTCTCTGCACCACGTTGCCAGACGCAAATGGAAATATGCAAATTTGGGCATTTTCAGTATCGCATCCTCGTATGCATCCAGTGGTTCCAGTCTGCCGGGTAGGATTGTTGCTAGCCAGAGAGAATGCTCTATGTCTGCCAGAACAGAAGACTGCAGATTTAATAGAAGTCTGCCAGATTTATGGAAAGTGGTATAAAAACTTAAAAGTCAAGCAGAGTTACACAGAACGTTGTCCTAAATGTTTGTGAATAACAGTAAACAAAATTGCTGTGGTCACTGTGCTGGGCCTTCCCATTTCTGTAGGATTTTTCAGGATTTTCATGTCCTCCTTAAGATGCCAGCCAGAGAATGAAGGTGGTCAAGAAGCCTGAGCTGTGTTTCTTCTTCTCATATCTAATTATGCCCCTGTTCTTTTTCTGAATTTTTTTTCTTCACCTCTTGGCTGATGATCTCAATAGCCTGAGATTTCTGTTCTGCTGCTGCTGCTCTGAACTTAGGGTGACCAAAACTTCCAGCATGTGATCAAGGAGACAATCCTTTCACCAGGTGCTAAAGTGTGTCAGATTTTGGAACTGTGGCAGCACCTGAGGTATTTGATGTTGGGTTGGATGTATGTGTCTTTTCCCAGCCTGTTTAGACAACGGTTTTGGTAAGAGCAGGGCCGGGGGGGGAAGGAGTAAAACTTGGATTTCCTGCCTCTGACAAGCTTGGCAGCAGATGCTCTGATAGCGTGCCAGAGGGTGTTGGTAGGCTGGTGTTCTGGATCTACAGGGTTTGCCACTTTGAGAGCGCTTTTGAAGTTAGTGTTCTTTAGACATCCTGAGGCAAGCAGGTTCTCCGTCTCTTGTTCGCTATTACATGGTATAGCATCACAGACGCTATTTGCGCTTCCTTCTGTGCTGCCCTGTTTTTCCTCTGCCAGCCTCCCATAGACATGCTGAGGAACTTGTTTAAACTAAAATGTTTGTTCTCAAGTGCAGCAGAAGTCATCTGGAATTACTTCCCAGTAGCAGTTTGGGAGACGAGCGACAGTATTCGCTTAAACATTTCAGAAACCTTCAGACGGTCTCATCAATGCCTGGTGGTCGCAAAATGTGACGCGATTAGCTTGTATGACTTAGTTTTAAGGAGTTACTCTGCTCAACAGTGCCCTTCCTTGGAAGCAGGGAGCTTTGCAAATAGAAAGAGAGGACTGCTTGCAATTCCTGCAGGCTAAGCGAGTGGGAAAAACTCCTTGGGAGTGTGTAGCTAGAGCAAAGGTTCTCAGTCTGCGTGGAAAACTCGTGTGGCAGACCTCTAGGCCTGGGCAATTAGGCCCAGCTGACTTGAGAACTGTGTCTGTATATATCTGTAAGTGTTGGACTGCTGCCGAGACTTGTTCTGATTCTCTTTGTTTTGGTTGCTGAAGGTTCTGGACATCTTGCAGCATATTCAGGCTTTGGACCCATCCCAGCATGGAGCTGTCGGGTACTTAGTTCAACATACCCTAGAGCACATTGAGCGCCGGAAGGAGGAGGTGGGACCGGAGGTGAAGCACCGTTTGGATGAGAAGCACAAAGAGGTCTGCTTTTCCATCGGGCTGATTATGAAACACAAGAGGTGAGCTCTTCGAAACCTTCCCCGCATTAGCAGGCTGTACTGTAACGACGAGCGCAGAAGCGTTTGTTCTGAAAGTAATGAGACGTGGGTTTATCTGCCAAGGAGGTATCTGGAATGAAAAATGCCAGGCACGTACATCTATGCCACGTACCTTGTAGAAAAATGGGGGCAGCTCCGTCTATCCTTTGAGAGAGCGAGTGTCTTCACTGCTGCTTGCTTGCAGAGAGAAGTTTGTGAGGTGACTCGTCTGAGTCATCGTGTATCACACAGCTAAAATTTCCACAGACCAGAGCTCTCGAAGAAACATCAGTAACCAGTTAATGAGGGACTGTGGAACAGAATCAACTTCAAAAAAGATTGTAAGATTCCCGAGACAGCCTGTGAATCTCTCCCTGTGCTATTATTACCCCCTCTTCCTGCATTGCACGGAGGCTTTGTGTTCCTGCCTGTGCCATTCTGCCAGAATGACATGCCAGCACCGTTTTCTTCGGCCACTCCTCCAACTTGACAAGACATCTGGAGCATATTTTAAGGGTGTCAGCGGTGACAGTTACACCTCATGATTAATTGCATAAAAAAATCTGAAACTAATGATGGCTTTGTTTCTGGGAGTTCAGTATTGGGATTACCACGTCTGTGTGATGGGCACAGAAGTAATTGCACAACAATTTCCATTTTCATTTCTTGCTCGTATTTGGTTTTCCTTTGTCCTCAGCTGTTTGTTCCTATCTATTTATGACTCCTAGTCGTTTCCCCCCACCTCAAAATACACAACATACACACACAATCTTTTTTGAATTGATTCCCCCCACCTTGCCCTCTCCTCCTTGTGCCAGCTCACAGGAGGTTCCTATCCTGTTTACACTATATTAATCTTGAGGAAAAAGAGCTGGCTCTGGAGTTTTCACAGTCTTTGGTGTGCAATTTTTTTTAATTAGATACGGCTATAACTGCGTGATTTATGGCTGGGATCCCGCCTGCATGATGGGGCATGAATGGATCCGGAATATGAACGTCCACAGCCTTCCCCATGGCCCCCACCAGCCTTTCTATAACGTGCTGGTAGAAGACGGCTCATGCAGATACGCTGCTCAAGGTGAGCAGGACTCTCCTGTGTTTACTATCTGTTTAGATGTACCTTAGGAGAAAGAGATGCTTAAGGGGTTAACTCTTTTAATTATGCAACGTAAACTGTTAGTTAAGGTTGAGGTAGAAAGGAAAGGGAACTTCAATTCATGGCCTGTGGTGTTTGCTGTGCATGAAATGAGAGCTGCTAGGAACGAACGTTAAGGACCACTCTGGTGTAATCTCCTTTTGCCGTAGAAACGCGTTTTGGACATAATTGGGTTTATGGTATAAACCACGATGGCTGCTTTTAAAAGAGAGAACGCAGCTTTTGCTGAAGTCTGAAGTTCCATCAGACTCTCACTCTTTGAAATTATAGCCGTGCTTTGGGCAGGACCTCTAAATAGTTTCTAGTGAGAGAGAACACAAACTTTGCTTGTCAGGGCATGGCTCGGAGCACCTTTTATCAAGAGACTGTATGTGCCAGGATCCCATGGGTGGTGCCATGTCTGATAAGGATGGGACACAAGTGCATGTCTCTTCTAAACAGCTTTGCATTTGTGAAATCTCTATCACTCATTCTTTATGCAACATTCTTTATGCTGAACGAAACGAGGTTCAGCTCTTTCACTAGGGGGTGCTCCCAAGCGCGTTCTGGTCCTGTAGATGTGAGCAAGAGGGGGTTTTACTGGACTGGGCACTCCTGCCTTTGTAGTTTTAAAGTGCAGGTGTTTCTCACTGTCCTGAGAGTTACTTTATATTCAGTAGTCCAAAAAGATGAAGTTGGGAACAGGAATATTGCGGCTCAGCCTTATTTAGGCAGTACTTGGCCTCTCCGAGAGTCTTAAAAACCAGAAATTCTTGTGTGCCATGGGTTGATATTAAAATATGCATCTCAGTGAAAAGTAATCAGGTAATTGTCCGCAGTGCTTCTGGGGCTGAGTCATCTTTTACATCTTTTGTCTAATTGTTTATAAACAAGTATAATGCTGGCTGGTTCCGGAGCACCGAGTATTTTAGCCAAGCTGTAGGTTGACGCTGTCATCTCTGTGGCATCCGAGTGTTTTGATATTGCTAGGAAAAATAAAGGGGTTTGTCCTTGCTGCTGAAATCTTGCTGCCTGGGCATCCCCTCTAAAATGCATCCTCCCATCATTTAGGAAGGAACTGTTTCGTAACTCACTGACCTGACTTTGGGGAGAAAATGATAGGTTTTTACTAAAAGAATCTAAGGCAGATCTGCATGCGAGAGTTTTATCGAACCAGCTCAGAAATAACACCAAACTGATTGTACCTCAGTTTGAGTCCTTCCTATAAATTCATAGGTTGAGCTGTAGCTGATTGCAAAACACCTGCTTCGTGCAGTGAGTTTGGTATCTATCTACCTGTCTGCTCTTGTCTGGTTTTTATTTGCTTTGTAGCAGCACAGGCTAGATATCTGTGGCTCAAAACTGCTAGTCAGCACGTTTCTCAGGCTCCCCGCCTAGAGCCCAACTCGCTTGTCTCGATCTCTTCCCCGCTGCCAGCTTCTGTTTCGTCGCTGTGTTTTTTCCCTTCGTACACAGCTCGCTGCTCAGCCACGCTTCTGCAGAGCATGCTGGAGTGTAAATTGTTTTCCGCAGTGGTGCAGTATACGAGAAAGGTACTTTGCAAACCCGTAGGACTGCACCAGCCTGCTGAGGTGTAGAAAGCTCTTGTGCTTTTGGCTGCACACACTGACACGCAGTAGCTTCAAAGAGCCTGTATGGATTAATACGACTTTTACGCGCTCTGTAGTGAACTGGGTAGTTTCAGAGACGGATGAATTATTCCCCAATGATGCTCTCTGCATCCCATCTTGTTCCTGCCTTGCCTTGGAGATAAGTCAGGCTTTGGGAGTTAGGCAGCTTTTGTTTCTACCTGTACATCTGGTGCTGTGCTGGAAAAAATGACATCATTTGGGGCCTGCTGCAGGGCACCTGCGCATGTGATTTACTGCTGGGCTGCCTCCCGGTCGCGCTGCTTTATACAAATACTGCAGGAGCACAGGGGCCCTCAGCCTGGGTCGCCTTTGCATTTTAATGCCAGTGCTCCTGTGTTGTTTGCCTGTGGTGCTTAATCAGGTTACCTTTTAGTACAAAGGAAGAAAGGGGGTGCTCTGGAAAAGAGTCAGCATGCTCTTCGTAGGGACTTTCTCTTAACTTTGGGAAGTTTGGATTTAGAAAAGTTAATTTTGCGGTGTGAGACGTGCTTGAAAAACCAGGCCGGTGACTTGACATGGCTGAAAGACAGGCTGATGACTTAGAACAAGAAAGTGCTCGGCTCCTCTACCAGGATGACCTTGTGTAGTTGGCCTCACCTCGGAGCGTTTGAGCAGGATCTCTCCTAGAAACTCATCTCCCATGGGACTTGAGGGATCAGAGCTCAGCACCGCAGCTTCTCCCTGCGCTTATAACCAAGAGCTGTAACCAGCGGCGTGGGAGCGGGTCAGCTTCCTGCTACTCTGACCTCATGTCACACAGTGTGGTCTCGGGCATAAAATAGTTTTCATGCCACAAGGAGATGGGGTCAGCATCACTTAGGAGATGAGACTCCGTGAGCAATCATACTGGCAGACTCTGTATGCATTTTCCTGGATTGGGATTTCTGGATTTCTTTTTCTTTAAAGCCTCAGGAGGTGGTGTTTCTAGAGACACTAACAAGACTTGAGAGAGGCACAGGATTTCTTGCCTTGTAGCAGGACGTTTCATGTGGTGATAACTGATTCTTTCCTTTCCTAACAGAGAATCTGGAATATAACTCTGAGCCTCGGGAGATCCCTCACCCTGACATTGGCCGCTATTTTTCAGAGTTTACTGGCATTCACTACCTAGCAAATACCGAGCTAGAAATTCGGTACCCGGAGGATTTGGAGCTCACACGTGCCACGGTTCAGAAGATCTACAGTTCAGGCAAGGAGTGAGTGCAAAAGGCATCGTGAGGACAGAAGCAGCTGGAGTGTAGCTTTACCCTCTTTGCAAAACTTGCGTGGAAGGCAAGTTTGGTGACAATCCTTTGGCTTAATGCATTGAAAACTGCATTGAACTTCGTAACTGGTGCTATAGCATCTTTCCGTTGCCTGCCTGCCTGCCCATTCTGGCCCAAAGGCACAGGGACGCATTGGTAGTTGAGGCCAAGCGTAAGGATCTTGCAGGGACAGTCGTGCTAGGAAGCGTGTTATCCTTCGGAAGGATTTGCGCTTACTACTCGTCCTGTGATTGTCTTGCCTAGAAGGTCGACACACTGAGATCCCTGTTGTGGAACATGGAAGAACCCCCTCTTCCACAGAAGGAAGTTGCTTGTGTTTTCAGTGTTGTGGGGTTTTTGTTTGGTTGTGGGGTTGGTGGTTTGGTTTTTTTTAATGTATATTTCATGCAGGTGATAGGTTTTTTTAAAAGCGTCTTATGTTTCACTGTTGTCTTCTCCAGTCTGAATTTTTGGTCAGATTTTGCTTCGCCTCTGTAGTCTGTCTGTTCACAGAGCTACCGTTCCGATTCTGAATATCCTCATGGGCCTGGGAAAGAGCCCTGGCAACAAAACCCAAAACAGCTAGGCTTCCGGGGTTGGCAAGCACAGTGGTAACGCTGGGGTCCCGTTGGCCACCTTGCTGATGGTACAAACTCTCCTAATGCAGAAGATGAACTTCTAGCGCTTTTTCATGCCTGCTAAACACGCTCAGTCCATGTTCTTACCTTGGTTTTTGGTCTGTTCGTTGCGTATGTCCAAGGCAGGATCTGTGGCACAGCCGCGAGTGCTCCCGGGACGATTTTGGACCTTTTGGCACTGTTTCATGGAAGCCTTGAGGTCAGTGCCAGAATGACTTTGAGGTATGGGGAGCTTCCACTCGCTGCCGTCTCCAGTCTATAGGTATTTATGCAATACAGTGGGATCGTGACTGGAAACTGGCCAACCCTGGAGTCAGCCAAACCGTGTATGGAAGAGAGATGTTAATTCCTGCAGCTTGAGGCCGCCTTCCTTTTTGCCAAAAGAGAACGGATTTGGGGGGAGCTCATACTCCGCTGCTGGTTTACCTCTGGGTTTGGGTATTATGGGGCGCGATGCATCGCAGTGTTTGGGCATACACAGAGCCTGTGTATGAAATATTGAGCACTGATTAAATATGAGAAATAAATACTGAAAGCCCAGTGCTTTTGCCAGCGGAGTGGTGGTGGTCTGCAGGAATCTCGGCGCTGTAGGGAGAGCGGCCTGGCATGGTTAGTGCTGAGGAGCGGTGGAGGTGCTGTGCTCCAAGTAGAACTATGTCTTTCAAGAAGTCTGTACTGAAATGAACTTGGAGGGAGGGAAGGAGGAAGAGACTGAAGAATTCCTATGGAAGCAGAATGGATCCAACTGAAGGCAGGGCAGAGAATTGTCAGGCAAAAATCTTAAAATCCATCTCTTGGTTTTGAGGGCTGGAGTAGACCCCAACCCTCCAGCCCTTTTTGAGGGTTGAAAGCAGATCCCAAAAGATTCCTAGCAGGTCTGGAAGGTTGGGAATGGGACTGTCGAATCTCAAGGTGGATGCTGGTAGCTGAGAAGAGGCATGCAGGAGCAGCGCCTGGGCTCCCCATTCCCAGCCTCGGCTTTGAGGCTGGTTTTGTGACAGCATGGACACAAGGAGCCTCTTGGGGCTTTATGATCCCCCCCTGCCAAATGGGCACTCTGTTGCCCCTCTTGAATGCATTGAGAGAATTGCCACGTAGCGAGCTCACGGGAGTCCTCAGCTGGAGGTGCTGCCTGAATCCCAGGTAGAATCGTGCCATAAAAAAAACAGAAAGCCAATGGAAAGCTGCCCAAAGTTTCTCTGAGAACTGGTGCTGGACAACTGTATATCTAACCCCCTTGAAAACACTCTGTGCTGTAAGACGGGGTCCCGCAGTAGTGAGCAGAGCCCGTTATACCCATCTTTGTGGGACCACCCTACGTTTGTACTCTGGAAAGAGCCTGGACAAGGAGGAAGTGTGGGAGCTGCAGTTCACACGCGCTTCCCCCACCCACAGACTCTTAACCATTTCCCTTTTTGCGTGGGGTGCAGTAAGGGGAGCGTTACTGCGCAACGGGGGACAGACGCACTGCAGGTGACTTCGGCGCACAAGGCGGCCCAGCCAGCCCTGTGACTAAAAACCTCTCATCCCTGCGGCAAATGTTTTGTGGAGAAGCCGTGTCCTCGGGCAGGTCTGCCTGTCCGCTCTGCTGAGCAGACCGCGTCAGCGCACGGTTATGTGGGTGTTGGTGTCGCCCTGGAGCGACAAACATGCCAAATTCAAGAGAGGCTGGAAGCGTTTTGGTAGGACATTAGTCCGATTTTGGGACTTGAGACCAAACCAAAGGAAACGGTGTGTAAAAGCTCCCCATTTATCCTGTTTGGTTAGGCGTGCTGGCCACCTCGTTCCGTGTCCTGCTGCTGCCTGTGGGGCAGGCTCTGTCACGTGCTATGGGTCAAGACTTTGGTCTCAGGGGGGAAGAATTCCCACGTAAGTACCTGCAGCTGTGGGAGACCTCAGCCCAAGGAGCCAGGATGGCCAGGGAACACTGAGAAACCCACAAGGATACCTCTCTGTCCCTGCTTGAGCAACCTCCTGAAATGCACGTCGGTTCCCGGGTCCAGCAGGGCCAGGAAACACCTCTCTGGGTTGATGGAGGTCACGTTGGGAATTTCCCTCTGCCTCTGTCCCCCCTCGTCCCTCCTGGCAGCACAGGCATCATCATTGCAGGCACCATTTCTCCAGGAAGACAGCAGTGGATCCCAAACATTCCTTGTGTCCGTGAGTAATGTCCAGGTCTGTGTGGATGTACATATGTTAAAGACGATACATATACATATGCGTATACATCACAATTTGTCCTGTGGTGTCTGTGCAGGGAGAAGGGATGTTTTTCTTTCTGGAGAAGGTGGAATTGCTGCCCTTCTCTTGTCTGACTTCGCTCCCCCGCCATCCCCCCGAGCAGAGGGACTGTCCTGGGTGGCCTGGTGCGGTACCAAAGTCCTCTGGGCCCGAGTCCCTGTGGAGCAGAGCCCTGTGGACTGAAGAGCCAGGATGCTGGCATCTTAAAATGGTTTTTTGGAGGGTGAAGGGGGAAAAAAAGATATGGAATTGGGGGAAAGAGGAGGCTGGGAGGGGGCAGGAGGAAGCAGTGATCGCTGCCCGGGTGGCTGGGGAAATGGCAGAGAGCGCTGAGTGGGGTCATAGAATCACAGAATTGCTGAGGTTGGAGGGGACCTTTAAGATCATCAAGTCCAACCATTAACCCCCCCTGACAAAAACCCCTTCTAAACCATGTCCCTCAGTACCTCATCTANTGATGCTGCTCCCGAGAGCTGCTCAGGGCCCCCCGCCAGCAAGGAGGGGTTCCCTGGGGCAGGGGAGGGACAGGTAGCGGTGCGGCAGCCCCTAGGGATGTCCTCCACCCCCTCTGCTCTGCACAGTGTCCTCGCAGTCCCCAGGGCCAGGCCTGAGGCCTCGGTGATGAACCGTGGCAGTTTGTCACCAACCTTTACAGGGAAAAGAGTGGCACCCCCCC
>VXBO01014703.1:168425-199865 GCA_013400135.1 Rhinoptilus africanus
CCCCGCTCCAACAGCTCCGTCTCCTTCTGCTGTGGGTGCCCCAGCGCTGGGGGCAGCACTGCAGGGGGGGCTCACCCAGCAGAGCAGAGGGGCAGGATCCCCCCCTCGCCCCCTGCCCACGCTGGGGGGGGGGCAGCCCAGGCTGTGGGGGGGGTCTGGGCTGCCAGCGCATGGACAGCTTTTCCCCCCCCCAGCACCCCCAAGTCCTCCTCAGCAGGGCTGCTCCCCATCCCTCCATCCCCAGCCTGTGCCGGTACCAGGGCTTGCCCCAACCCAGGCGCAGGGCCCCGCACTTGGCCTTGTTGAACTTCATGAGGTTCACACAGTCCCACCTTTCCAGGTCCCTCTGGATGGCATCCTGTCCCTCAGGGATGTAGCCAAAGGTTTTAGGACCATCCACAGAAAGGGGAAATGATCTGCCAAATGCCATCGAAAGAAAAGAAGAATTATTTTTTGTGGCACTGTGGCTCATTGATACCACATGCTCTGAGAGCAACCAGGATGGGGAATGGGAGAGGAACCTTCCCCTTGGCCGGGGGCACGACAGCAGAGGCTGAGAGGAGGGTGGGAGGGGAAGGCTCTGCTCTGCGGAGCTGAGCTACAGGGAAGGGGTGTCAGAGACCCCCCGCACCCCCACACAAAGAGCACCCGCTCTTCCTCCTCCCCCCACTCCTTAGCATCAAGAGAGGGACGGCAGACCACAAAATGCTGGAATCGCTTTACCCCCCCGCCAAGATGGTCAAGGACACAAAAGAGAGGCAAAAGGCACTTTCCTGGTGGCTTGGAACCAACCCACGCAGAGGGACAGCGGGGGGTTTTCCAGCCGGGCACTACAGCTGAGCGTGTCCTACCACGGCCTTTGCATCAGGACAGCTTTGCTATGCACCACCCATCGCTTCTCCGTGAAGTCAGGGCTCCGGTGCTGAGCTGGAGGCTGCGGCAGAGAGACAGCCTCCCCCTTTGATCATATATTCTCTTTGGAGAACAGTAGGGAAAAAACTTATATCCAGGGATCCTTCCCACGAAGACAACAGACACCTCTTTTTGCTAAGGATCACTGTCACCACCGACAGAAAGCAGAAGTCATTCGTGAGGCTCTTCGCCGCTTCCTCCTCTGGTGCCTTCTGATCGCTGCTTTAGCTATCCCCAACTACCCAGCCCGGCTGCTGGGCACCAGCCCGGCACATTGCGGCGTGCCTGAGCCTTCACCTTCAGTCTAACCTCTGCCTGGTCAATCCACAAGACGGGTCCAACACATCCTGACTGCAGCTCCTCAACTCGAACCTCCGCCGTCAGCCCCGGGCACCACCCGACACAGAAGAGATGTCCCCTTCCTGAGCGCTAACCTTTGCCCGTGGGATACAACGGGGGTCTGTGAGACAAGAGTCCACCTTCACCCCCACCCACCACCAACTGGTACCACTAACACGTCCTAGGGAGCAGCCAGATGGGAAATCCAAAGGTAGCATCTATCTGGAGATAGACTGGATGGCGACTCCATTCTTGCTTGTTATTAGGGAAGAGGCTCCGTTTAAATGTCACCTAACCCCGGGGAAGATGTGAACAGTCACGGCTGCACTTGCTACGCTCCAGCACCCACTTCAGCACAGTAAATGACTACCCAGTGAAGTAGGACAACATCCCTTTTCAGAAACAAAAATTAAACTCCCAACATGGATACTCTCCAGCAGCCTAAGTGCCCTCATTTGCATTACGAATGCCAGTTAAATATGTACACAGCCTTCTGCTGTGGTACAACCTTCCCAAATGAATTCCAGTGACAGGATAAACAGAGCAAAAGGACCACCCTCCACCCCGCCCGGAGGAGCCGCATCCAAACCATGTGCCAAGGAAATGGCTGCGGGGACGGAGAATTTTTCTCCACTGGAGGTCATCTAAGCCTTCTGGTATCTGGATGGGTTGATGTTGGGTCCCCAGTGAATTATGACTTGTAGGTCTTCTCTGCGCAAGAAAGCAAACACCTCTACAAACGCAGGTGCTGCAAAGCCCTGGTTTTCCAGCAGCTCCGTCCAACTACCACAGTCAAGGAGGCATTCTCACCGCCGGCGGTGCGGAAGGAGAGGGGGAATGCAGAGGTGGACTCAACGCACCAGCCGCAAGACAAACTTCTCTGCTACTTGCGGCAGGGTGATGAAGAAAGAACAAAGCCGCCCTGAGATAACGAAGCAAGATAAGGAGAGTCAAAGTCGGAACATGCCAAGGGTGCATTAAGCAAGACGGGGCAGCGGGTCACAGCAGGGAGGGGAAGAGAACAATGACGGCAGGAGCTCTCTGTTCAGCCACATCAGATGACACAGGGGCTGGAGCAACCCACATAATCATTTCTTCTACAGAAACTACTATTTATTTGTCAGGTTTCAGCCGAGCTCTTGTCCAAACTGTGTATCTGTGACACTTTTTGCTCTTCCAGGAATGAAGGAGGGGAGCTGGCTTCCCAGAGAAAGAAAAAGAAAAAAAGAGGAAAAAAAGACCAAGCCTTTATAAAAAGATAAAATTTATTGGTCAGACAGAATGACTTTGCTCCTCGCATTTCTTGTACCAGTCCATCACGAGGAACTGTTAAAACCCAAACCCACACGTGAGAGATGGCCTAGGGGCCATGGAAAACTACTCCAAGTCAAAGCCAAGGAAGAGCCGTGAAATCCGTCTCTCTCCAGGCAGGAGGAGGCCAGCATGAAGCTCTCCAGGGGCTCCCTCAGTGACTGGTTGAGGGCTGAAGTGACAGTCCCGCCAGCCCCTCATTTCCTGCACCGCTCCCCAGCGCTGTACTTTTAATAGATTCCATTAAGCCAGCAAAAAGGTGTTAAGTTAAAACTTAACCTCAATTTAAACTTGATTTACGTGGCTTTGGCTTGCACCAGTAAGTTTACAGGGGCAAATCACAACCACAAAATAGTTTTAAAACAGTAAAACAAACCCATGCAGGGCTCGAGCTCTTGTTCGCCAAACTGGTTCTACCTGTGTCAGTGCGACTTGGATTTAAGATAAAGCCTTACTCCTCTTTTACACCCGGGGTTCAGCACCATTTCTTTCAGCCTTGGTGCTTCCCCACAGCAGAGGGAGTGCGGCCAGTTCATCCCTTCTGCTTCATTAAACCAAGGCGATCGATTCCCAGCTCAGCAGCGAGGACTGTGTCCGAAACGCAAGTCGCAGACAGCGGGGAACGCCTCCAGGTGCCGTGGAGGGCCACGATCCAGCGGAGAACAGACCTGACAAACCCACCCCAGACACAACAGCCTTTTGTTTCAGCGCACAGGGGTTCGTTCACCCTAAAAGACTTGCGAACAAAAAAATCCCCACAAACACGTACATATACAATTAAAAACATTTAATCCAGAATTTGAGAGACTTAAAAAAATAATTTATTTTAAAATAATTCTGATGCGTGTGGCCTGCTGACTTTGCCAGCATCAAGCCTGGCCCAGGCCAACCCTCCCCTCCCTCTCTCCATCATACCCCTCCCTCTCCCAACCACTGTAACCTTTTGTGCAGGGTCCTGTTCCTAGACACATTCCGATGCACTCCAAGGAAAAGAAGAACGAGCAGCTCATTCCAAGGAAAGAAATTTCAAACATGTAGCTCAGCAAGATGCTTTTCCCAAGTCCCTGGTGTTTTTCCTTTCCCTCTCAGGACAGGCATGGACTCCCCAGCCTCCCACCACTTCATCAGTTTGCCACCCGGGGCTCTCGCTTCCTGCGTCTCCTGCCAAGATGGGATCAACAGCGTTTTTCCCACAAGCAGCAGAAAGGAACATTTTTATTTACACAAAGTGTACTGTTCCCCTTCGCTCTTCAGTCTCTCCGTTCCACCACAGTGGACCTTCAAACATTTGCGCTGCAACATATTTTAGTGATATGCTCGAAGGCAACCACCCCCTCTCTCCTGGTTCATACCCCCAGGTTTTCGGCAATCGCTCAGCCGGTTTGATGCGCCTACAGCCCACGCCATCTTTTTGGCGCTTGGCCCTTGTGGATCTCCGTTTTGCCTTTGGCAGAGGGCTGGACCACAGAAGCCCAAGTAAAGCGAGTTACCTAAATGTCATCGTAGGGCACTGCAAGGCCAATGTTGTAGTTGTAACCAGTCACTTCATCGTAGGAGGAGCGGCAAACAGGAAGGACGCTTTCTACAGCCAACTGGTCCACCGAGAACTCGTAGGCATAAATGATTCCTCGATGCCTGTACAAAACACAACCAGGAACCACCCTTTTTACCTTAATCATATAGTTCAACATGGGAAACGAACAAAGTTGGAGATTGCCATAAAGGATCAAAATTCGATGCTTCAAAAGCTGAATATAAACCCCCATCCCTTCTGCGCTAGGGCTGTCTGCGTGGTTTTAACAGAAAAAACTGCCTCCCACCTCCTGCCAGGGACCCCACCGAGCCCTGGAAGTGAAGGTGAGTCATTCACTCTAGCAATGCAGAGATGGGACTGTCATCTGCTGAAACGTTTCTAATCTATTCAGGAAGGCGGAAGATAAGTACACTGTAGTTTGGTAGTTCAATTCCACATGCTGACAGCCACCTGAGATGCTAATACCAAAACCTGGAGTTTAAACACCAGGAGTTTTCCTTTAGGAGGAGGCATCATTACTAATATTTAGAGCAAGGCAAGGGCTGCATTCCCTGCCTGGCTTCAGGGGCCTTTATTTTCCCTTGCTGGAAAAGAAATGCCTTTTTTTTTTTTGTGCTCAGAAGTAAATAAAGAGCCAATTCATGAACGGTTTGGAAAACCTTCTCTTAGAACTTTTTTAGTTTTCTTTTTTTAGATGCTATACCTTCTCTATTACAGCTCTGGATAATGACTCAGGTGCTTAGTGCGCCATTTTAAAATACGTAATAAAGCAGATCTTCGCAGTGCCAAAAATCCTACCCTTCAGAGCAGGGTTACTCACTTGCGGTGTGCAGTAAGGTCATCATCCGCAATGCTGGCGCCTCGGGGAGTTTTGTCATCGGGGATGTTTGCAGTGATGAGGCTATGAGAATTAAACCATACGTGGCGGACTGGATGTCTGAAAAACAACCCACAGCACCGCGTGAGACGCCACCTGCATTAGGCTGCTAAAATCCAAGTGCAGGAAAGGAAGTGCTCGGATTAATGAAGAACTCATTTAAATCAGCGGCCTCTCCATGGCCAGAGGCTGGGAACCTGCACCTTTGGCTCTTTTCCTGTCTGGAGCAAATAAACACAGCCTTTATCCCCATCTAGTGGGCTGTTACCAGAACACACGTGGAGGCCAGAAAATATTTTAGACACTTGGCAGCACAGGAGCTGCAAGAGATCTGGGCTGCCTGCTTGCTTCGCTGCTTTAAGGACGGCAGTAGCACGCTCCTGGGAAGAGCGGGATATTTCCAAAGTGAAGGATCATAGAATCATAGGGTTGGAAGGGACCTCTGAGACCATCTAGTCCAACCCCCTNCCACATCCCCATCCCGAAGCCCTGAGTTGAGCTATGGCCGACTGAGAAATGCACTGTAGGGCACAAGTTAAGAGGTCTGGTCTTCTTTCCCTTTCCTCTCACTGGTGAATAAACTAACCCTGAGCCACTTTAACAGCATTTACTGTTCAAATAGGAGTAACTTCTCAGATTAAGACAGCTCATCTCCACAACGTGAATGTGTCTCCTGTCATCTCCCTTAGCTTCTGCTCTTGGTTTCCATTCATGACACGGGGCTGCAGAGATGGGTAACAACACGTGCACCTTCTTATCTAGGGAGGCCTTTTGGATTGGAGCGATCCCTTCCGATTCCTATATAGATTAAACAGTATTTTAAATCTTTAATCTAATGTTTTCACTTTCAGTACACCCCCAAAGCTCAGCAGACCTGCACTGCCTGCCCTCCTCCTTGGCATGCTCATTAGCGCTGCTCCAATCAATGCAATATTTTCCTTAATGCATCAGCTGCATCACAACGGGCTTTATAATCCACAGGGTCAAAAGAGAAGGAGATAAACGCTATTAATCAATGACAACTCCACCTTGAACTTCTCTGACTGTAAATACCTCATCTATCTCCTCTTTAGGGAAGAGGCATTTAAAAAAAAATAATAAAAAAGTCAGGATTTATCTGTTCGTTTTATTAAGGGTATCACTCAGACTTACAAGGGGCTAAATCCTTGAGGCCTTCATTCAGACAGAGCTCCCTCCCTGGGAACCGTGCCTTCATCAGGAAATCATAATTTGGCTGTAGCAACTAACAGTCTTCTGTCAACTCCAGGATACTGATCTCTACGTGTACTTTCAGTACTGTACTACTTGTGCTTTCAGTACAAACTGGTATTTTAATATTTAAATGAGTTTAAATACCAGCTTGGCTCTGATCCTTACTGCTGAGGGAACGCGGGAATGAGGTGAACAGAAACCCAGGTATTGTGTAAGGATACAGCGGATAGAGACAGAAGACAACAGCCAGGAGTCCAGCATTTTAAATCCAAGGCTCAATGAAGCAAATACTGCTTCGGCATGGGGCAGGGAGAAGACACTAAACGAACTTCACTGAAAATCCAGAGGAAACAATTTCCATGCTCCCTTGCACCGACTGAAGCATTCTCTTTAACTAAGGAGTAAAAAGCCTATGGCAGCTAAAGGGCACAGACTGAAACAAGCACAAGACTCCAGGTGGGGAGGCAATCTGTTCCCAAATCACATGAAAACTAACAGAACTCTCAGAAGCTTTAGACATGGGCATGTTTTCATTTTGGTCCTGGATCATCCCATTCCCATAAGCACCTTTGCAACAGGACCCAGGGCAGAGAAAATTACCTGGCGTGCATTTCCCAGAGTTTGGTGCCCATCCGTTGGTCCCATACGCAGACCAAGCCCTCTTCTCCTCCGCTGACGATCTTCCAGTCGTCCATCTGGACTGCAGACACTCCTAACTGGTGGGCATAGAAGGAGCACAAAGATTCGCTTTTGCGGAGATCGAATACCCTGACCCTAAATGAAAGCAAATGAAGAATTTGGTTATTCCAATGGTTATCCTAATCCATAACCAAGAACAGAGATAAAACCAGCTGTGGATCTGCAGCCTGTGAGTTCCGAGAGCACAGGTACTTTAGGGTTATGAAAGCACGCCCAGGACAGCTACACTGCTTTCACAGGACAGCAGCAGTCCCACCGCCACGACAGGGCCAGAAACCCACCACAGACGACACTTTTCACCACTGAATTTTCACTCTATTACCAAAGATTTTTTGAGGCAGACTACTCCCACCATAAAGGGCCTCTCTGCCACTTTACAAGTCCTAGGTGACATGAAATATAAGTGAAATCTGGAGAAAGCTCCTCTACCTGTGCCTCCCAAAGCGTCAGCAATTCCATGAGGCATAAATTCCTGTGTTTTGGGCATAGTGCTAACACATCCTGCCCCTTGGTACCTAACCCACACCCACTGCGGCCGAGGGCTGATATTATGAGGATCAAGGAAGAACTATTATCACAAAGATTGAGAAAGGGACTAAATGCGTGACAACTTAAGAGACAAGTCAAGGGAATCAGAGGTTTATATGCTTGAGTTACTCACCGATATTGAAACAAAGCTACCCACGAGCACCCAACCAGTATCTCTTCTGAAATGATTTCCAAAATGCCACCAGTGACTGTGGGCAGCTTTTAGGCACATCTGATTTTTCAGAAATTATTGATCACTCAGACAAGGCATTTTGAAGAGAAACATCCCAAAGAGTAGGCTATGGGTAACGACGCAGAACTGTAGAAAGAGAGCTTCGATTTCAACCACTGCAACAAGTCGACGAAACCTGCTAAAGCTAATGGCCTTAAGTTGAAATCCAGTACATATCACAAAGGAGTATGGGTTTTGATCGTGATGTATCAAGATTAAGAGATAAAGCAAAGGACATAAGCGAATTAAAAAAAAAAATGCAGCAAGTGAAAACAGAAGTAAAGGGGAAATACTGATCTCAGATTTGAAAAGAAGCCAGAGAAAGTTCCTCTCAGCTGATGACTATCAAGAATGAAACCATCAGGTACGCATTAATTCCAGAAAAGGCCAAAACACACTCGTTCCAACACATTAACTGTACTTTATTCCATACCCCTGCTATGATCCTAATGGTGTTGCAAGTCTTTCCTTTTCCTTTCTCAAATGGAGATTGCATCATATGATTTTACAAATAACACATTTCAGCAACCGAAATAAAAGGCAAGAGAACAGTCCAAAACTCCAACAGAGCAACATCCATCTGACATGGAGAAAAACATGCTGGAACAGAGCGAGGAGCACGCTTTGTGTGGCTCCGCAGTCACCCTTAGGAAAACCCCATCACAACAGTTGCTGATGGCGAACAGGACTCCTCGATTTCTCCAACTCCAGCAGAGAGAAGCTTTGGCTACATATTAGAGCTGTGCTTTGGGAAAGGATGGGGTATTTTGGAAGTGTTCACACCCAGCGCTCTCCCTGTCTTGCTGCATGTGTTCTGCAAGGCAATCAAAGCTGCTTCTGTTTGGTGAGCACAGTTGGAACCAAAGATCAGATTGTGTCCTGGTTATTTCATTAGCAAGGGCCCAGGTTGCAGGCAGGTGTCCATTCTGGCACATCCTTGGAAGAATCAGAGGCACACTCGAGTTGTTTAGATGTGCTCTACAAAAAGGAAAAGCATTTTGCAAATCTAATGTGATGCTCTAATGCAGATCTGGCATGGCCCGCCATCTCCTGCCTCAACAGCTGGGCTCAGTGGGAGCACATCAGATTCACCCCAGCTCAAGGGAGCCGTAGGGAAGGTGTTCTCATGACCAGGCTTTGATTCTCCTGTTAAGACTATCTCAGAAGCTCACTTGCCTTTAGGAGAGCACGGAATACATGTTTCAATCCACATCTTTCAGCGACGGTATACACTGAGATTGCCATATGTTTGCCTTCCCAACGCTACGCACCATCTCAGGCTGCCCAAGAAAAAGGCGGTTGTTGTGCAGAGCGTCAGCACACGCTCCCTGGTAGCAGATCTCTCGCCAGCGTGAAGCACAGCTCAGTAATCAAACATATCAGCAATGCTTCAGGAGTATTTTTTGATGGAAAAGGACTTTATAAGCCCTACTAAAAACATTTCACTTCAACAGGGGGGGTCTGTGTTTCTTTTCAAAATCACTGCTTTGAATAAAAGAATAGCATATACTAGTAAAAATGGGGAAGTGCTATATTTAATTCCAGCAACGCATTTCCCCGCTGGCCACCAGCAGTTCAACCTCCATGGCAAAGCCCCTGTTTTGTACTCTTGCTTTTTAACAGGGCTACGGAGGCTCAAGCCACATCCCACCTGCGGATGCCCATCACCTATTAAAACCCTTCACGCAGGAACTGACCTCCAAGACACACACGCATTCAGCTCCTTGGATGCCAAAGTTATTTGCTGAACTATTGATTCCTAACTTCTTGCTATTTTAGTGATGGCCAACCCCTGAACTCAGTCAACGCTTGAGCTGAAACACTGAAAAGCTTTCCGGAGGGGAAAGGGCACAGACATTTACTCTAGTATGAAGGGAGTAAATTTCAATCTCACTTAAGGAATATCAGCTTTATCTGCTCTCCCATCGTTGTGCGAGAGATCAAAACTGGAGGTCATTTTACTAGTATGCTTTGGAAAATCAAGTATCTGCTTTTAGAGGAAAATATACTCCCAAAGATTCAATTACATGTGTCAAACTTCAGATATTTCCTTTCTCTTCTTTGCTGAGAAAGTACGAGGTTTGCTTGCGCTGCCTATTCACCGAGAAGGAAAAAAAGCTGTTTGACAAAATAATCATTTTTGCAAGCTGCTGCACTGGCGGGACAGAGGTCTGGGATTTGGCAAAGGGAAGTATCCGCCTTACAATCTGATACCCACCACCACACCAGACTACCACCTGCAGCCTGATGCCCAGCACAGAAAGGAGGAGGGAAGGAAGAGGGAGCCATTAGAGACTGGCTCCTCGCCATCCCACATCTCCTTTGGTGCACTGGATCAGACCCCACAAACAACTAGCCAAAAAAAGAAAACCTAAAAATTGGACTCAAAGGGTCTTTTTAAGCACTTTAATCCTTTCGCACTGACTGTTCCCAGCGCGTCCATTCCTGGCACCAGATATTGTGCAGGGAAAATCCTACTCCCCAAGCCAAGGAGTTAAAGAGAAAGCTGCTAATCAGCTAAATAGAAGCTGGAATCTGTTCATATGAAAGTCTCTCTTTTTTGTCACCTGAGGGACAACACAGTGTTCCGAAATACACTCTTGACATCATTTGGCAGACGGACCCATCTCATCCTACATGATTCATCCCTTAGGTTATTTTTTTAATATCAGAAAGTGAGCTTTTAAATGCCAAACTAATTTTGCGGGTGGTGGCGGGGAAGTGGAAGATATTCCAAGTGGTCTCGCTGGGCTGTACACCAACTGCGTCCACCAAATGGCTTCAAAAGAAAGTCTTCCCATGGAGCTTTCTAAAACAAAAGCAAGCTGGCAGCCACATCCAACTATTACCTAATATTTTGTTCCTGAAGTTCATGCAGGCCGCATTTGAAACATTAGAGGAGAAACAAATTCTAGCAGGTCCAGATGTAGGACAGCAGGACGTGAAGTCAGCTCATTTGAGATGGGTTACAGCTCCTGGTAGTACCTACCTTCTGTCTTTATTGCCTGTCACAAGCATGTTTGGAGGACTGTTCTGGAGGTTGACACAGGTAAAGTCACCCATCGAGCTGCCCATCTTCTTCAGGCACTGACTTGTTTCCAGATTGTAAAGAAGAATCTGGCAGAAAGAGAACAAACACCGGCTAAACGTAGCACGGGCAACAACAGCTACATTTTGCTGCAGCACAAAGCAGAGCAGACTTATTACCACCAGAGATGGTCTGCAGGACTTGTTCCTCAATATTCCAACACACAACCAAGGCACAGGTCTATCCCTATCAAGAAGGCCAACAACACGGCCTCAAAAATGAGGAAATATAGTTTCACAAAGGAATCCATCGAGAAGCAGGGATGCAAGGCTCTTGCCAACCAGTTTGGGTATAGTGCTCAGGCAGGCAAAGCAAGCCATACAGATTTTCTCCACGTCAAGATTTTAAGGCTTACATGGAAAAGGAAATATTAAGAACGTTTAGACAGATGGACTGTGCAAGAGAGATTCAATCAAACACAGCAAAAGCTGCAGAGCAGAAGTGAGCACTGACTCAGCGCTGACAGGCCCTGCTGATAGCTTCTGCACAGATCACGCGGCAGAAACAGATTAAGAGAAATATTACATCTGAAGTGGCAGTTCAGATGGGAAAGGAATGAAAACAACTCTGATTTTAAGCCACATCCAAGATGATTCAACCAGAGACTGGGAGAGAGGTACAAGTTGTTTCCCGTCTGTTCACCCTCCTCTCCTCCGCACAGGAACCAGTTTAACCACGTTCACTCACTTTCCTGTGGGGTCAGATGAGATTTACCTCTTTGGGCCCTTCCATTTAGGAGAGCAAGTATTTTTAGAAGCAGAAAAACACACTGGTCAAAGCCCAGCGGAGCTCAGCGCAGTGCCTGGTTTTATGTAACTTCATAAACATTATTAAATTTCATGGTGATGCCCCTTTAATTTAGAAGAAACTTATGACCATGACAAGAGTAACGGTAGTTAAAACATCAGAAAAACACTTACGGCTTCCATGGCAACATCAGCACAGCTATGCTGACATCACATCAATATTCTTAATTTCTACTTTCCTGATTATATACACATGCAGTTTAATAAATATTACACTATCTGTACCTATTACTTCAAAACATTTGCCAAAACAGTCACAGTGATGCTGCCTGGCCTCTTGCTTACTCAAATTGCACAGGTAAGAAGTATCTGAAAGGTTGAATTATGAGAGGAAAGGACCATTTTGTGATGGATGCCTCCAGGCAACAAAGTGAACTTCTAAAAATCTCTAGGAATAGGAGATTCCTAATCAAAGGAGATCAGAGACTGCAGGTTTCCTCCACCTGCCATTTCTCCCGACTAAAGAGCAGGCATGGTTTTATTCAGACATATCATCAGCTCCTGATTAGAATCGACACATTCAGACCCAACTTCCACAGTTGTTTATAATATTTATTATCTCCCAACCAGCTCTCTTTCCCAGCCTTGTCTCTGTGAAGCTATCTGCCCCAAATCCCAGTCTTTAGCATGAAATTTTGCATCCTTAAGACCCAAAAGCCAAATGCAATTTTACCCCAGCTCCGTAAAGCAAGAAAGGCGCTACATTTACATGGGGAGACTTAGGACATAAAAGTTGCAAAAAATTACTTTAAGCTTCCATACCTACGGAAAAGCTGTTACAAACAGCATGAAAACGGTCTTCAAGGTAAGGACCAATTTACAGCCTGTTCTCACTTGCAGCACCGCTTCCAACAGCTCACTAACCAAACCCAGAGATAATGACATTCTGGCAAAGGTACTTTGCACGGTTTTCAGCACAGAGGAAATTAATATCTATGCCTGGCAACCAAATTTCTCCTTGGAAAGTTCTGAACAAAAGACGAGGTCAATAAACTGCTGAATTCAACTTACGAACAATAAACAATCGGGTCAATAGCACCGTATTCCAGCTCCCAGTTGAGGCTCGGCTTCCCAGCTGCACGGTAACACCCTGGAGAGGAGAGGGCCAAACGCTGCTTTCTCAAAAGTCCCCTGGGGCTAATACTTAAAGTGAACATCCATAAACTATTAATTTATCTAAATGACCATAGCTCCCATCTATCCTATAAACATACGAGACACACTTGAAAATTCAGTTATGGCCATGAAAGACTATAATGAAAAATTGCTTCCACATAGCATTTAATGATTCCCCTGTTTTACACCGGAGCAAATATTACATATTCTCCCGCTTGCCCTCTCAATTTTAGACACGCGGCAATCCTCATACGTAGGTAACACCAGCTGAAAAATTATTTATTTCTCCTCACGTAACTTCTAGATGGCCACTGATTTAAAGTGTTCGCATCTAAGAGAGAGAATCTGTAAAAAAATAAAGGTTCAGATCCACAGAACGGGGAGAAAAGCTTTTGCTTATCATCTGCTCCTACCCCCTCCAGATCCTTCTCTTTTCACATCAGTCTCCATTCTTTTAAAGATTGTTGGGTTGTTTTTTTAAATTTTATAATGCACTCGTGTATTTCTAGCCAATTAGCCCCATCACCGGAAGCAAGATTCCAGGTTTTATCTATCATTAAATTCAACTTCTGTCTTGAGCAATTTTATGGTCTGCAAATGAATTTCAAAACCTTACCCTGCCAAACTTGATAGGTAAAGCAACAAAAAGAACTCATAACGCTATTTCATGTCTGAATAATAATTTCGTAAAGACAGGGGATTTAAAAGCATACTGATGACAACTCTGAAGTTGCTAGAACACTTCTGATGAGCTCTCCTGTAATATCCCACAGCAACAAGGATTTTCTTTACAAAGGCCAAGGAGAAAGAATGAAAATACCTGGTCAACGGGGACTTGAAATAAGGGCCTGTATGTTAAAGGGCAGATAAAGCATAAGATCTTCAGGAGGTTTATAATCCTATAATGCACACTGCAAAGGGATTACCCTTTTAAAGATATTTATAATCCTATAATGGACACCCAAGACCAGTGACCTAATAGGTACCAAACTGCAGGTAAGCGAAGCAAGCGCATTTGGGTGTGAAACGAAGTCCCCTGGGGTAACACACTAACGAGCATCCCTTCCCCCAGGGGGACCTGGGGACACAAGGGAGGAAAAGCATTAAATACTCTGCGCAGATGCATCAGGATCTAACGCACAAAATAAAAAGTGTTACCTATTAACATCGTTCAAATGAAAAAGTCTAAGTTATTGGATAAGAGCCAAGCAATCTCCCAGAATGCTTAATAATTCAACAAGCCAGAAATAGCCAGAGTACCTTTACCATTATGTTTAGTTAAAGACCACAGAGATTAGAAAACACATTATCCATCTCAGAGGCGATTCTTTCCATGTTACAAGTCCCTTAACGACCTTTACCATCTCTCCCTCTCTCTCTCTCTCTCTTTTAATAAGGCTGAGCAAATGGGACTTCATTTTATCCGATTGCCACAGACTAGTGGTATTAATTATTCATGCTCATACTCTCTCTTTTGTTAAGGCAGTGCATTAGACTAATTTCCCTCTTTACCGTGCGAGGTGGGCAAGTCTCAATCTGTGGCCACCGCTCTCGGATAGATGGGCTGAGAAGCTGGCAAATTTGCGAGTCCAGACAGGGGAAGAAAGGAAAAGTTACTGTACTTCAGGAAAGTGCAGAGCGGCGGGTACAGGGAACTCTCTTTAAATGCTGTCCAAGAACTCAAGAAAGAAGACTAAATTAATTCACGAAGAATTAAAGTCTCTGTAGCCAGAACAGCTAAGCTGTGAGCTTTGTTACATCTCGCAGCTAAGTGAGGTCAAGCATGGCCGATGTACTCCGGTTGAGATACTTCCAAGAAAAACCAAGGAACTAAAGGAAATGCTGTTGATGGAACTCTTCCATGCACGTCCAATACCCCAGCAGGTGTTTTGGGATCCTGCGTTGTTGGAGATGTCTTTTTTGGATGGAACATTAAAACAACAAATCCCCAAGCACTTGTTATCAAAGAGCCTGTGGTACTTTCAACAAGAGCAGGGGTGTTCAACCCACCGTCCTGGCTGAACGCCAGCAGACAACTGCTTTCTTTCTGAAATAGCTCATTCCCCCTCCGCGATCGCATTTCTGCTGCTTGTCAGAAGTTACCACACCGCACGCCCAGGAAAAACCCAGCTGTCTCTCCGAACTGGGCGAAGCACTCCGTATATACGGAATGTATAATTCTTATTTAGTACTGAATGGAGTATCATAAATATTAGCAAAAAAAGGATACCGTAAAACCACACTCAAAACCTATATCCTTTTTCTTACCAAGTATCACACAGGTTACATTAAAAAACCACTTTCTCTGAAAGAACCATCGAGGATAGAGGATTCTAATTGTCATTTTAGAGACAGAAGATCAAACAAAGAAACAAATCTGAGTAGCTGAAAGATGCAGAGGAACAAGCAGCAAGACTGGGAACAGAATTTGCATTTAATTTCAGATGATGTTTCTCCACCTTACCTTCTGCCCATCCCTCTGCCAACCAGAAAAAGCATTGCCTAAATACACACAAATATTGCCAACAAAAGAAAGGGTCGTGAAATTTCGAGTCCACCATGAATAAAAGGGGATCTGTTTTTTGCTCAGGTCAAAACCATTCAATTCAAAGGGTATCTATAAAAGGGATAAGGCTATTTCATATGCATTTGCAGCAGAAGTCATCAAATTAAGTACGACATATGCTGCAAGCTTGAATTTTATTCCTAAAAGGATGTGGAAAAAAACGTATTTTCAAAGTTTACAAGCCTCAGGGGCACAGTTTCCCAGTGCAAATGTATTGAATTGCCTACTGTAAATATGGCACGTAACACTGCAACAGCAACAAAAAAATTTGACTATTAAGAAATGCAAGGTCAGCATCCTGATACTTGTACACAGAGATAAGTGTTCTGGCTCCATAAATTTAAAGATGAGCTAAGATTTAAAAGGAGCAGCTGAGGGAGACAGACAGACAATCAGAGAGAAAGAAAAAAGAGTAAATCACACACAAAACAGCCAGTAAAAAAAAAATAAATAAAAAAAGCAGTTAATATACATGAATAATGGATGTTTGATTTAAAAGCAGTTTACTCCAATATGATGTAATTTTTGACAATCAGCCAGAGAGTCTATTTTGCAAGTTCTTGCCAGATATAAGTCATTGTGTAAAGCTGGTAACACAACCGCTTTCTCCGAGCATGTGGAAAATTGACTTTCATGCCATCCTAAAGGTGACTTTACACTGGCAAACGAGAGCTCTTATTTCGCATGCGCTGAGCTGCACCAAGCAGCCTCGAGCAACACTTAAAGACCCACACAGAGGACTGAGAAAATGAGAGTCTAAACAGCTCGCAGCAAATCCAGCAGCTAAAAAGAGCCAGCCACACACACTACATGGCCCTCCAAATGTCTACACCTGCCGTAAAAGTTATCCATGAAGTGAAAAATGAGCGTAGTTTGGTTTTTCCTTTTCGGTGTTCATCTGCCTGGAGTTCCAAAGCAAGGCTCCAAGCTGGTAGGAAGAAGAGGAGCCAAGCGTTGTGCAGGCAGCACATGAGCTTGGGCAACGGGGTTCTGCCAAGGCACCTGCAGCCCGCCATGCTCCAGCACCGGACACCGTCTGCGGCTCTGCCAGCCTCAGCGGGCTCTGATGTGGACCTGGAAGGAGGTGACCAGGCTCATTCGACTGGTGGTTGAAGAGCGATGGAAGAGTTGAGGTCGGCAGAGGGGAAAGGATGTGATGTTTATCCACCGAACCGCCCGCTCACTCAAAACCAAGCGCTAGCCCAGAAACACGTTCTCCCTAACCTAAGGATAGCACAGGGAAAAGGAAGGCAAAGTCATTCTTAAAAACTGAACGAATTGGTTTCATAGATTATCGCCTTGAATACTCACGGCACATCCTAGCAGCTATATTTTCAAAACCTGAGCCGCTTACCTAAGCAGCTATGCCAATTTTGAAGTATTCACATCAAAGTATGAATAGAGGAAACAAAAAGCACAGAATGTCATTAACATTAGCCAATACAAAAGGGATTTTTTTTTTTTTAACTTGCAAAATTATTTCTGGTCATTTACAAACACAGAAAAACTAAGATGGATGATTGTTACTTTTCAGCAAGAAAAAGATTAATTGATACATCATGCAAAATCTAGGCAAGGAAAACTTCTGGTCTCTCTGCTGGACTGTACTTCTTGCAGTGCCTCATTTAAAAAGTTACACAGCCCAGATCCTCAGAAAGGGTTCTCTCACTCCTACATGGTACCCAAGAATTTATAAACAAAAAGGTATTTAAAACATATTTCACCTTCAAAGATCTGCTAACACTCTACAGTCCTAGAGCTCCCCAAAGAGAAACGCTTGGGCAAGTCCCATACATTCAAATTCAGTCACCACTAAGACCTGCCCTTGTACTGGTACGAAAACAAGAGTTTATGAAGATCAATTTATTGAATATTAGACTGTTTAAAGGGTCGCAGTAGCTAAAAAAATGAGAAGCACATCTTTTAAACAATAAAAAGGCAAGATACAAAATTGAAGTCTTCGGAACTTGAGGAGAAACGGAGACATTACACCACCAGAAGAGAAAATGCAAGCTCACAAATGCAAGTTCACAAAGAGGAGAATTTTGTTTAAAACAAGGTGCAAGAGAGATGTAATGGCTTATATAAAACAGCTGTGACCTAAAATTGTCATCCCAGATAGAGTGTAGAGTATGAAATTCAATTTAAAGGATTATTTTTAAAATTGGAATTTATTTTTTCAGTTAATATTAGTTCATAGCATCCATTTTAATTGGTTAATTCAACTGGATACATTCACATTTGCAAGCAGCTGAAGAACTCTGTGGAAACGTTAGATACAGGAGCAAAACTAGGCAGTATTTCAATCGCTGATGAGAAGAGACAGGTGATGTTGAACACCATTCATCAAGTACAAGCCAATCACCAGCTCAAAACAGATGAAAAAGCGGCAGCATAACAAACAACTCCCCAGACATCTGATCTGAACACATCCAGCCTTCTGCTTCTACGTTGGAGGCTCTAAAATCATCGCCATCCTCCCTCACTCCTCTTTTCCCCATCTACCTGCTCTGAAACAAGGTTCAAGTGTGTGCACAAAGCAACCAAGACGACAGACAAGCTTTGACCTGCGCATTATAACGCACGTAACATAAAAACAGTTCTTCAGCTGCGTGAGTTTAAAATAAAATTCTCTTGCATACTATATGAAGTGTCTTTAGTGGAAAAAGAAAGGCCAGGTTGGACGGGGCTCCGAGCAACCTGATCTAGTTGAAGATGTCCCTGCAGAGGAGGTTGGACTAGATGGCCTTCAAGGACCCCTTCCAACCCAAACCATTCAATGATAAAGACACCCCAAATCCTCCCATGTTCATTCTTTTATCTTCTATCACCAAGAACTGTTGAATACATTAAAAAATTACAACGAAATTTTAAATACAGGAGAAGGTTAGGTTTGGGTTTTTTCTCCAGAGAATAAAGCACCTATAAATTTCATAGAAATAATCCACAAGCAGCAGAGAGCTCACCTGAGGCTGCAGCAGGAAACCAGACTTACTTGACAGCAGACTGTCCACTCAGGGAAGCTTATAAATACAGCAACTATGAGAAAAGCTTTACTTAGATCCTACAATCAGCAAGATAATTGCATCAGAAATCAGAGGATGTTAATCCTGACAGTTATACTGCCACCTGCTTAAGAGGTTTATATCCCGACATGGGCAAAGGCAGCTCTCGTTTAAACCAGTGGATTTAATCTTGGATACAACGCTCAACACCAAAATTCCAACATGTGAACGCCAAGACTTTGTGATGCCCCTGCAGCGTCGAGATCAGGGGTCTCTAAACCGCATGACACAGAGTAACCTGTTATTCACCAGATACCATCCTTCAAGGCATGTCCACTGGATGTCACGAGCATCACTTCAGGTGGAAGGGGAAAAGCCAGGACTAGGGTCTTCCGTATGGTTCATTATCTGGTCTATATAATTACCTATGTACGAGCCCAGACGGCAACACGGATCTCAGTATTTCAAGGACTTGGAATTTAAAGAAAATAGTACATTCCATGTTGAGTTAATACAGTGGAAATAGCCCTAACTAAAGAAATTTCTCTTAGCTTAACATAAAACAAAGAGCTCCAGGAGCACTAAACAGGCTAACTTTCCAGAAACATACTTGGGTTGTCTGATGCTTAATGAAGTAAAAGTTGGAAGTTTTTGCAATTGAAGTATTTATATGCTCCCCTCTCTCCTGCATGGATGCCTGTCATCTAACAGTAGGCGAGTCTATGCCGCAGATTTGATGTTTTTCTCCTCTCCGACATAAAAGTTCCTACAAAATTTATGCCTCAGATCTCCACTCTGCTGTCAAATTTGGTTAAAATTAGACAATGATTAAAAAAAGAAAGAGGGAAATAGATGGTTTCCCTAACCATATTTTCATTAGAAAGCAGGTTACTAGTCAGTAGCATTAGGATTGGGAGCTTGAACTAAAGAAAAAAAAAATTCCCTTAGGAAAACCAAAGAAGATGCCACACTGAGAAGGAACCGCAGCTTTCCCACTACGGCAGCACAGCCACCCATAAGCAGGGCTGGAATTCTTCCTCATTACGTTTCCGAGACCGAAAGCTCTCCTAAAGACAGATTGTCAACTTGTGACCAGTTTAATCAGCCAATGCGAAGTCCCTTCACGTCTGCGCGAGGCGAATAATTATCATAATAGACATTAGTAATTAATTTCCGGCGTGATGTCAGCTGGTGCGGCAATGCCAAGCAAGCGTCCTTGTCAAACACACCCCAGCCGTCTGGACGACTTCAGTCCCATCTCCCTGATTAGGATGCGCGCTGATGCACCGCTTAATACAATCTGCCATCAAATGCCAAATAGTTCAGAACTAAATTAGGAAATATGTCCGGCTTTCCAGAGTGATGCTCGGGGGCCTAAGTACATTTCTCTATTCCTTTACGAGGCACAAAGGCGATCACCGAGGTAATGCCCCTGAATGAGGCAATCTTACCTTCTAACCTCCCACCTCTGTAGGGAAAAGAATTGGATTAGAACAGCAAAGGAATTAATAAAGACAGCACGGCCTCGCAGCATCTCTCAACCCTAGAGGTATTTATGGTGGCCTCAGCATTTCCCTGGTGAACGTGAATTTTAAGGGGAAATTAGATACAGCTGGACACATTTATTCCTAACAGAGGCAGTCCTAAATAAAGCTTTCCTGTCCTAGTCGCTTGCCAAAGAAAACGCTGCATTTTTACACTACAGACCGCAGATCCTTTCATCTGGGTGCTCACCTCCTGCTTCTTTCTCCACCTGCCTGAAGCACTCTCCTTCCCTCTTTGCTGATAGCCCATCACATGCCTGAAGTATAACCACAACAAATGGAATCAAATTAGGGGGTGGAAAAGTTAGGAAAGACGCAGGAATGGGACAGAAACTCTTCTCAAGGCATCTGGAAATGGGTCTTTCCGCAGCTTAGTCCCTGCCCTGAAGGGAGCGGGGCTGTGTCCAGAAGTAGGACACTGCCACCAGCTACCTGGGATCTCTGGTAGGATTCTAAGCCTCCCCAAAATACTATTATTTATGCTCCCTTTTTGGGTTTGCAAGCCCGAAAAAGCCTCTCTTGCAAGCAGAGAAGTTTAAGAATAGCTGCATTAGAAGCATGCCTCAGCTTCAGCAGGGTTACAAAACCAGTCTGGGGTTTTTTGCTGATATATACTGATAAAAGCAGCAGACTGTGTCACAGGGGGCTTCAAACCTATGATTATCATTTAGCTTCCTTTAATACAACTGTCACACCACCCTCACCAAAATGGAACAGATTTAGTTGAAACACTCAAGTGGACAAAAAAAAGAAGCATCCTCCCAAGACTGCGCGTTTGCAAGTACAAGGCTCGACACCCTGCTCAGCAGAAAGGCTGAGGGGCATTTTGGTCTTTTGGGGCAGGGGTTGTCTATTGGGGTTTTTGTTGTTTGTTTGGGGTTTTTTTTTTTGAGTCGGGTTCCCCCTAGAGGGCCACTGACACAACATCCCACTGAACGAGCCGGGACTGGCTGAGGAGCAGAGAATGCAAAGCATGTATAGTGAACCCAGCTGTCTGAAAAATAACCCCTCACTTCAGCCGACTAGAACAACACTAACACAAGCACTAGATTATTGCATTAGAAGAACGTTTTCCCTCTACTGTCAAAAGCCGACTAGCAGGGAAGGAAACGGCCAGTGGCACGAACTCTTCCTTCCTTTGTTAATTATGAAGGTGTAAAAATCTTACCAAAAAAAAAATATTAAATACCTGGTTGGGCTCATTCAATAACCAGCCAAAGGTTTTGACACCAAAGGCTGCCTCGTGAGCAGAGACATCGAGACATGTGACAGGCTGACCATAGACAGAATGGAGAACTTTGCCAGGATCTTCTGCTTTCAGGAGGTAGACAACGTCTTCTGCAGCTGCCACTGTCACTGGACTCCCCGTAACATCTGGAACCAGATTAAGGAAGTTGACCTAAAAAGAGCAGACTTTTTCTTGTTATTACAGTCAAAATTCTTCTACGTCACTACTGCCACACGCTAAACTGAGCAAACTACTGATGTGTGGTTATCAGCTATCTTGAATCACCCCAATTATGGATTAATTTCAGACAAAGACGAAGTATCAACTTCATTTCTGACCTTTTGCAAGTTTAGCTCCTACGATGAAATCTAGCTCAGTCTTTAGAACGAGACCAGTTAAAAAAAATTATAAGCATACATTATAACAGAACACACCAAAATGTAATGTCAAATAAAGAAGGAAGGCTTAATGGACTCATTCAGATGAAAAACAGAAAGCCAAAAGGTTTTTTGCACACAAAGCAAAAATCATGGCTAGAATGTGAATACAGTGCTCCAGAAGAGGCAACACATTCATGCAATTAACGTGGAATAGTTGATGCTCACCTTGCAATCACGTGTATATACCCTAAATAATTGGAAAGGTCAGGACATGACTCTGGCACAGCCCAAGTATCAGGTCCCCTCAGCTCCCTTATCTTCTGTCACAAGACCAGAATGATGTTGTTCTTCCCATTTCATAGAATCATCACAGACTCACAGATGGTTTGGGTTGGAAGGAACCTTGAAGATCATCCAGTGCCACCCCTGCCCTGGGCAGGGATACCTCCCACCAGCCCAGGCTGCTCCAAGCCCCGTCCAACCTGGCCTTGAACCCCTCCAGGGATGGGGCAGCCACAGCTTCTCTGGGCAACCTGGGACAGGGGCTCACCCCCCTCACAGCAAAGAATTCCTTCCTCACATCTCATCTAAATCTCCCCTCTTTCAGTTTAAAACCCTTCCCCCTGGTCCCATGGCTCCCCTCCCTGATCCAGAGCCCCTCCCCAGCTTTCCTGGAGCCCCTTTAGGGACGGGAGGGGGCTCCAAGGTCTCCCCCGAGCCTTCTCTTCTCCAGGCTGAACAACCCCAAGATGCTGCTGAGAAGTCTCACCACAGGAAGGGTTTAAACTCCTTAAAAGCACAGCTGATTTCTAACCCAGCCCTAGAAGAGAGTGTGCTGTCCTGGGTGTCTTTCACACGTGGCAAAGTGATGTTTCACAGCAAGCAAGATGCAGGAGTAAAACGGATCCAACTACAATGGAGCAGGTGGTGTTGTTTTAATGTTTTTGTTGAGAAACCTCTTAAAAATAAACAGAATCCCCAAACATTTAGATATTGTAAGGCTGACTTAGCTTTGAAAGAGGGGATTAATCAGGAGTGGTTTAAATCACAGCTGCATGCCCAGCAGCTTCCTGCAACAGGAGAGAAGCTGCAAGACTCAATTTATTCCTACGCGCTTCCTTATCCTTTCAAAAAAAATGTTGATATGCTGAGACATAATAAAACTTCAGAGAATGGGACAGCTTTTGATTTTTAATTAAAATAGTCTCAAAACTTCAGTGACAGAAGGTGCAACCTAAAGAAGCTACACAACTAGTCACCGCTTCACAACTGACACTATTAGCTCGTCTGCAATATCCTGCCTCAGAATTAATCAGATAGCGTTGATCTGGAAAGAGACCTTGAGTTTGAGCTCCAATTCTACGCGAGAAAACTGACTTACAAAATGAGCCAACTTAGTTTAATGTTGACAAAAAAATAATTAAAACCAGCCAACCTCCTGCACCATATGGACTTCTACTCATTTTCACTTGTAGCTAAAGCCAGCATTTCACCCTTGCTCTTCAGCGATGAAAGGCTCATCCATTCACCTGCCTCAAAATCATACTCTCTAGCTGATAATGCTCTTACCTAGTTCAGGCAACACTCTTGTAAGATTTTTTAAGATGCCTCTTAACTGCACCAAAAATTAGTGGATGGGGAGCTCCTGGAATGAAGCTGAGAAGCCTGGAGACTCACCAATTTCTGGATTTCAAATGTTTGTGTAGTTTGCCAGAATCCTCTGTCATCAGGGCTTTCCACTTTGACCTCGAAGCCAGATGCCGTTGCTACCGTCGCACCCTCTGAACCAAGAGCTAAAGCTTGTATCCTCTGATTGTGCTGGTACCGATGGATCGGCTCCCGCCCGAACATCAGGCTCCACACACTGACCGTTCCTGCATGCAAAAAAAGAAACACTATGCTTTACCTTAGAATTTAACCAAACTTTAAAAGATTGTTTGAATATGTACGCTCAAAAGCGTTCTAATGGAAAAAGTTAATATACAGAAAAGAGACCACAGGGCAGGAAAATAGAACTTCAGGATGCTGCAAAGTGCCACATAACAGGTTCAAAGCACTTTCCAAAATTACGTGCTCTGGCATTAAAGGCTCTGTTGCTCCCTAAGTAATTCCTAATTTTTGACTTTCAGATAACGTTAGTATCTACCTTGAGGAAGACTGCTTGACTTTGCTCACATTTCCATGTCTGGAAGATCAGACTTAAACCATTATGTAAATTTTTGTTCTACTATGTACTCGCCCTCAATTACCACAAAGAATAGCAAGGAAGGACTCACATTCAAATTTAAGTCCCTCTATCGCACACAGAAAAGTTTAAAAGTGAAGAATCTGAAGCGCTGCACACACAGCAATCAGGTGAGGGGTTTCAATAGCCTTCTTTTTACAGTTTACAACCAGCAACAAAGCTCCTAATCCTGATGCTCTGGAAAAATAGAAAACTAAGATGATGAAGACCACAAATCCCAAAGAATAAAGGAGTATAAGTCAAAGTATAAGGAGTGTAAGACAGTACGTTTGCAATTGCGTATTTTGCCGGCACAGATCATCGATACTCTATTTAAAAGCTTGGTACATTAAAGCAATAATCTGAATAAGAGCAACCTGAAGCAATCAGGAGCGTACTGAAGAACAGAAGGGCCAGACAGAATGGGAGACTTCTGGGCCACCTTTGCACTGAATTAACGGAGAAGCAATCTTCAGACATGATAGGCAGGGCTGGAGAAGCCTTCCTTCTACTTGAGCGCGGCCATTAATGATGAAATGATTAATGGTAGCTATTCCTTCAAAAGGAGACATAAAAGCTCTGACAGACAGCTGTGGACGGGCACCAATGCCAGTTTGCAAACACTCCTCCCGCGTCCCAAAGGAGGTGAAGCAAGAGTGTGGTAATGAAACTGCACATAGTGAAATGGTATCTAAATGAGTTTAAATTGATTTATGTTTGCTTTTGTAAAGATTATTTGGTATCTGGAAAGTGCTACCAATGTGAAATAATGCAGATAATCCTTAAGATCCCTGTCTAATGGCACTCCCACTGAATATTTATATTCCTCGCCATGGGAATGAGTACCATAATGGGGACCATTTTTGTTTTATTAGGGATGCATATTTAAATTAATCTGCTATTTGCCTAAACAATTAGCCGCCTCTGTTTGTTTACACAAAGCCAAAACTGCAATTAGGCTTCCATCAAAAAGATAAGTCCCGACTAAAACTGTCCCGATGGAGACATAAGGGCTCAGAGCAGAACTTCCCAAAATTACTTCTTAGCATAATGGTAATTATGTTAATTGCTTAAAAGGTAAATAACTGCTGAACTGGTTTTGAAAAACAGAATGCTAGCTCACATCACACACACTTAAGCTTAAAACAAGTTAACAAATACAAATGGACAGCACAGGCTGCAATTCCCCCCCCACGCCAAGGCTCAGCAGCAGCACTTTTGCCTCACCTCCAGGATGCCCGATTTAAATGGGCAAACAAACATCAGTGTTTCACTGTTCTAACAGAGCGTATTAACGTATGAAAGTTCTGCAAAATAAAATTAAAAAAACATATTCAAGTCAAACAACCCTCCTCCGACCACATGAGCAAATTGGGAAACCCAGAATTCAGAGTTCTGCCCTCCTTTTGGGCAAAAAAAGCCAGTGTTACTGCATCTCAAACACCACAAAAAGAGAAGACGGTGAAAATGGCTCATGCAATCATACAATCAATTTGAGACAGGTACTTTTTTTTCTTTTACCAGCTGTTCAGTAGCCAAATCTGTTCAAAATATCTAAATTATCAGGCAAATACAGTGTGTGCAACACCTGATGCACAATATGGTGTGAAAACATCCCTGGTAATATCCAAACCACAAACGATTTGTAAGGTCACAAGTTAACATCTGTTTAATGAAGAAGCACAACATAAGGACTAAAAAGGAGAGTTAAAAGGAACATAAAGAGCAGGAGAAATACTATTTTCTTTCAGTAGGATCAACAACTATTTGCTCGCAAAAGGACTGCTGGTCCCCCTGGCTTTTCCCTTCCTCCAAAAGAGCATACGATTCCCAATGTACGTCCTCCATCATCTCCTACTTGCCACCACTCAGAAGCTTCAAGCACTGCATACACGGACCTTCTGTCAAACCAGGTGTATCCATCCGTGCACGACAGCAGGAAAACGTTAAGTTTTACACAGAAAAGCAAACACACCACTGTATTTTTCCATATATCCATTTATCCACCTACTAAAGGTCTAAAAGAATATTCTGCATGTCATTGCAGAAACAGCAAAATGTATTTATTAGCGTGTAAGCCTTTGCAACAGTCAATCATGTTTGTGTAAGAGCAAAAAAAAAAGCCACCGTTACAGTTAAAGTTATTAGTACGGCAACATAAAAAAAATAAATTAGGCGTAAGATTTACCAGTGCAGATGAGATCACTACTTTACACAGTCTCTCTTCCTGCCTCCAGCAGTGACCAGCACTTCATTTCCAAAGCAGTATCTTTGCTAAGGTGAAGTTAAGGTTGCAAGCATATAGTAGTTTTGGGGGGTTTTTTTGATTACTGTAATCTTAAAAGTGTTAGAAAGTCATTAAATCAAAATTATAAGCAATACTTTCACAGCATGCTAACATCTCCACCACAACTGTGATTATTCCAATTGAACTCTTAACAATAACTCCTGAAATCAATTTAGACTTCACAGTTTGCTTCCATTTGATCTTGGCTCAAGGAAACGAGTTAAGGGCAAGAAGCTGATGAAGATGGTGTAATTGCTGACACTTGACATTACAAGCACCGCACCCCTCTTCTTGTTTATCACTTCAGCCCAGGTTGTACAAGGAATTTAGGTTTGAAGCTTCTAACCCAACATACTGGTGAAGCGCAGCCCGACGACAGTTCCGTTTATTGCCATTTACTCTGGATTGTAAGGGATTTGGATAAAACATTTAACTCTGAGACTACTGTGCCTTGCACGGTGCGCTGCTGCTCCTGACTGTACTCCAATTTTCGTAAGCATCAGCCAGCCTGACACATCTCTTGCTCTATCAAAGGTGAGTGGCTGGAAGCTGTTCTCCATTAAAAGCGCCCATCCCTAGTGTATTCTCTTCTTTGCAGCTGGAAGCACAAAAGCCATCCTGCAAAAGCAGCTGGTTTTTACATCTGTTTTCACACAGGTTTCTCTCCAGTATAAAAGGCCACGATAAAGAATAAAAACATCTATTTTCCTATAAAATGCTCCGATTCTGTAATAGGGAAAAGCAGCATGAACACAGAAGCAAAAAACCATCCCTGCTAACAGGGAACCCTCAGGCTAAGCAGAGGGGGGGCTGAGTTTAAGCATAGAAGATCCTACACTCAGATCCTAATGATCATTACACCAGCTCTTCCACGTTATGAGGATACGGCTAGCAGTTGCTATCAGCTTTAGAAAAGATGCAGAGCAACCTACGCGTGCGTTACTGCAAAAAAAAAAAAAGGGGGCAAAGACAGAATTTTGTATCTGCTACAGCAAGGAATCTGGACATGCTCATGGTTTTCATGATCACGCATCTCAGATTCTAAAACACCACCGCGCAGGAAGGCCAGGAGCTGCTCAGCTAACAGCATCTACGTGATGTATTTCGTGTTTGTGGTAAACAAAACAAAGTTCTTTTTCACCTTTTGAAAACATTTCTTGCATATATTTTTCTCTTCTAAGACGGGAACATTAATTTATTTCCTTACAATTTCCAGGGAACATCATACTTCCATGAAGTACAGACAGTTAACACAGCACGCAGGTGGGAATGAGCACCAGTCTGAAGTCTCAAAAGCTGCTTATCTTGAATTTTGAGTTTCTCCCAAAAACATTTCTAATTGCAGGGACCACCAACACACAGCCAATTTGACCATAAGATGATGCTTGGTGCTTATTAACTAAAATTTTGCATTTTGTCTTCACTGCAATGCTGTTTCTCAACTTTCAGTGGGTACAGCAGTTTATCATAGTGAACAGTGAGAGACTAAACCTGAGTCGTAAGAGTCATGCCTTTACCTTGCCATTATCACAGCAGTTTCCACCACCTGTTGTCAGGTTTTATCTCCACTGTTCTTCTTACAGAGATTTCCAAGTCCACCGTTCCTGTACAGCCCCTTTAGAAAAGGCCAGGCAGGGAGCTCTGCATTTTATTCCCAACGTGGAGACTCAAGAGGCCGACTTCCCTGCCCGTGATGGGAAATCACAGCCATCAACCCAAAGCAAGAGTTTTGCATCCACAGCCACCTGTATCTGATGGGAATAAATGTACTACCGCCTGCTACACACGGTTTTCTTCAAATACTTTACTCAAGCCAGCATGTTCCCCTGCTCTTGCTGCCTTACAGCATGTCCTGGCACTTAGGGGAAAGCACCCAACACATTACTCCGTGTCCGTCTTTGCAAGGAGGGTACAGAAGGGACAATACCCATGAGCAGCTTTAAGGGCATCAGAATGGACAAGACAGCAGATTTCCAGTCCCAGAAAGTAGCGCTGCCAAAATTCCCTTCCTGGAGCCTGCCAACAAGCAAGAGCACTTCTGACCCCTGCAGAAACCACCTTCCCTTGCTCCAAGTTGTTACGCTGCAACTTGTGAAGTACCACTAACTCCTCTCAGTGGGTCTTAAAGCCACGAACGGGCACAGTGCGGCATCTCCCTGCCATGCCTACACGAGTGTGAAGCACAGCATTTAAAAAAAAAAAAAAACCACCACACCAAAAAAAGTATGTTCTTTTGTTGCAGCACATTGTTTTCAAGTCAAAGTATGAGACTCCGGAGGGCGGGGGGGAGAGGGATGGCTAAAGTAGACTGCTGTTTCCCAAAAGCTGTGGCTCGCAGCCAAAGCCAGGCAAGCATGGAGCAGATGGAGTCCTGGCAAGGCCTCTCCTGTCCCTGCATTAGCAGCATCTGCTCATTACCCAGAACCCTCGCCTGCTTTATCTAATGCTCCAGGAAAAGCATTTTGATTTGATTCATTTCAGTTCGGTAACGTGCAACACAATTAGTGGTAAAATCAAACTGGAGGAGTGCCAGTGCTGACAATAGGAAACAAGGCAGAAGAAATATGAGGCCAGTGGGTTGGAATTCAAAAATCACAACTGTGGATCAAGTTGCCAAGTCCCGTTGCCCCAGGTGTACATACAGTGCCCCCACTGAGCACTGGCATGGGCGGAGGGAACTTCATTTTCTCTCCCTACATTTTTTTTCTCTCATTTACCTCTCCTTGCAGCTTGTTTCTCGGAGGCTGACACTGTCGGAAACATTCACCAGAAGTCACAATTCAATTTTTCTTCAGTGCCACTGTGGAGTTACAATTCACTTTGGATGCAGGCATCCCAGTAAGACAAACCTTTCTCCTCGCTGTATTTCATTTGCCTTGGGAAGCGTTTGCTACTACCGACCCAGCAAAACAGCGCTGTGAGGCAGGCACGGCGCGAGCAGGATCTGCCTGTTAGCTCTTCCCTGTGATCGGATGCCAAGGACATCGCTGCGTGAGCTCTGTTGAACTGGGAGAAACTGATGTTATCTGAACGAGCCTGCTAGCCAGGGATTCGACAGAGAAGTCTAGACTCTTTGCCTGACAGCACCACCTCCAACACTAGCAGATGGTTTCTCTGTGTTAGTCAAACTTACAAACAAAGAGAAAAGGGAGCTGGAAAAGCGCAACAAAGAACAATCAAACACATTATCTTCAAAGTCGTCCTTTCCCTTCCCAAGTTTAAAATAATTCTCTCCACCAAACTGTAAATACACACTTTCAGATTCCAGTTAGTAAACATTTCTAAAATCAGTCTTTATAATTCTCTATTCACATAGAAACTAATCTATTCTGACCGGGCTTCTCAAATCAGAGTAAGTGCCATATCACAGAGCCCATTAAAATTTCTACCCAAAAAGAATAAAAGACGCCGAGCTTTATGCAAACTAGTTTAGTCACAGCACACACAGGACTGACAACAGGGAATATGACAGAAAAAAAAAAAACCCTAGACAAATTATTAGATTAGTCAACAGGAGACTAGAAAACAAACAAAGACCCTCTGCTAGTCATTGTTTGGCACGCTGGACAAAAAGCCAACACTTGAAACTATCACCGTGTTATAATTTCCTATGACTCAAGTAAATAATATTAATGAGTATTCTGTAATACCAACTTGCTGTTCTCAGAAAACACTGCCTATCGACAATTTTCAGCCACAGAAAACCGTTCTAGCATGATCCATGCTAGAAAATCAGCTAAGGTCGTTGATGACCTTAAAACAGTTGTTTTCATATATAAAGCATTTTATTTCTAAAATAAAATATATGGATTAGACAATTTTTGTTTGGAATACTCATCTTCAGTTGTTTTCACATGCAGAAACGCCAGGATCAAAGATGGTACGTGTACAAAGCTCCCTAACTTTAAAAATGCTCTTTATTCATCCCCGAGGAGAGGTTTTTAAGTGTCAAATCATACATTTTAAAGAAAGATGATAGGAGCTGAGTTCTGCCTGAGCAACTCGGCTTAGGATCCCAATCCCAATTGGCTAGCACTGGCCAAACCCGACTTTGTTTAATTGCCGTTCCCATGTCCAGTGGATGTACGGTTGGTCTCTGGCTCTTGCTTCCCATTATATAAACATCTAAGTACTTTTAAAACAATGCATATAACCAGGATTTTATTAGGGTTTCATGAAATATTGTCACAGTTTTTAGTTCTCTATATCAAAGTACACAGTAACCCACCGTTGCAAACCGATACTTCAGTTAAGGCAATGTGCATCCCTACGCTATGCCAAGAGCAAGAGAGGACGCAGATTAATCAGACATGCAAGTTTACCAGTATTCCCATAACAAAGCTTCACAGCACCCCAAGGGAGTTTTGGACAGAGGAGAAGGCTGGTGGAAGAATATTTAATATTTTTATAGCGAAACAAGTTATTTGCTTAAGATAGTTTGGCTGGACTACAGCCTGGCACTCAAGCTTTGTGTAGCAGTTCCAGTAGGAATTAAACATCAGTTTTAATGGGTGCTATGTTCCAATGCCTCCTAATGCATTTAGGGTTATTGGCCAACTTTCTCACATAAAAGCAAGTGTGTGCGTGTGTGTGTGTATACACAGGATTACAGACACACAAAAAGCTGAGCACAGCTGCTTCATTTTTGTAAAGCCTTTTTTTTGTTGTTTTTTTTTTTTAAATAGGGAGGAGAGTTGTGGTTACTTACCGTCCTCGTAAGCTGCTACAGCCAGAGAGCTGTTTATCCTCACAAAGGAGACATGTGGCTGAGGTCCAGCATCACCAGGACCGTGCATTGGTTCCAGGATGGGGGCTGTGTAGTCCCAGGTGCGAGTGTCCCACAACCTCACTTCTCCTGATGTATATCTGGAAAAAAAGGCTATTATTCATCCCAAAACACCTGAAAAGAGGTAGCTACAGAAGAAGGCAGGAAGAAACAAAAAGCGTCTTAAAACCTAACACCATTTACGGCTCCTAGAGCGATTCTCCCCCTGTTTACAAACTCTGTGTACAAGCCCATCAACTTTGCTTATTTTATTCCCATTTATCAACTGTAGCATCAAGTCTACTAAGACAGCAGGTAAACTGGAGCTACAGGAACGACGTGACCGAGCTGTCACAGGTTACCAGCTATCGGTATTACCTTTACAACCAGGATGGAAGGAGAGCTGGGCTCAAGGAAAAAAAGGTAATCAGTAATAACTCCAAATATCATCACAGAAAAACTTCAAAGTGTTTCCTTTTGGTCTTTAAAAATATGTGGTTGTGCCAGAGAAAGACTGTTTAATGAGAACGTTTATGTACATACATACACATGACATGTGCCTGACAAACCTGGTGGCCTTCTATGAGAAGGTCACAACATCAACAGACAAGGGGAGAGCAACTGACGTCATGTACCTGGACCTGAGCAAAGCCTTTGACAATGTCCCGCACAACATCCTGGTCTCCACACTGATAAAATACGGGTTTGATGGATGGACAATTCAGTGGATAAAGAATTATTCACTCAGGCTACAAAAGGCTACCAAGATGCTGACGGGACTGGAACA